>CABHPQ010002659.1:48495-78111 GCA_902168405.1 Peromyscus aztecus
GATAGATAGATAGATAGATAGATAGATAGATAGATAGATAGATAGATAGATAGATAGACAGATAGACAGATAGACAGATAGACAGATAGACAGACAAGACAGACAAACAGATAATATGACACAAAAATTTTCACAAAGGCAAAAAGGAAGATAGAAGAAAGGCTTTCTGGTCACAAACACCTGAATTTAAATCTTGCTGTCTGCATAACTAAATTATTATTATTAATATGACTTTTTATTACTAAGTGCTTACTACAAATAGATCATGTATCATGCCAAGTGCTTTATGTGTGCAGAATCTCATTTAATTTTTACAGCTCAGAATGATGCTTATTATTATCATCCCCATTTTATAGAAATGCAGATATTTGAATTTAACCACTGCATCATACTGCTTGGGCCTTAGCCATTCCTTCCTAATAGGCTCTTTACACAGTGACTAAAAGGCTAAATGAAAAGATGGACTTTATAAATTCTGTGTGTGAGAGAGATACAGTGAGGGCTGTGGCACATGTGTGGAGGTGAAAGAACAATTACGGAGTCAGATCTCTCATGTGGGTTCTGGAGATTGTGCTTAGGTCTCCAAACTTGTATGAGAAGCACCTTTACCTGCTGAGTCATATGGCAGGGACAGATGATGCATCTATCATCGCCTTCTCCTATGCCTGACACAAAGCAAAGCATGTGGTTCTATTGATAATACAACGCCATACTTACCATACATCTCATCTTCCAACCCATGAACGAAGGCTCCACAAGCTCCTGACTCTATCAAGTTCACGGCACCCGTATCTATTTCTTCCTTGGGAGCATCATCTCCCCATTTCCGGCCGCTGGAAAACTCCCCTGAACTGTAAAGTTCCTTGGCACGCTCATGTGCAGTGCGTTTCCTCTGAAGAGGATGACAACAATTACTTGCCAAGAACACTAAGGTGCACCTAAAACCAAGAGGATGTAGGCAACAAAACTGCCCTTGGAGCAACTCAACAGTTCAGAGTAGAGAAATGCAAGCCCAACTTAAAACCAGACAAGAAATCCACAAGTGTATAATAGTTTCCAGTAACCTGGATCAAGTGTTGACTGGACAGGTGGCTATACTTACCACTAAGCATAGAAAAGGAGAGCCAGAGGGGCAGATAAAAGCAGTGCCTTGTCACACACTGTCTCCAGTAGAAAATATACCCACTCTAAAAACGTCTGTCAGTCTCATTAGCAAACATTGTCTATTGCGGGGTGGTGGTGGCGCACACCTTTAATCCCAGCACTCGGAAGGCAGAGGCAGGTAGATCTCGGTGAGTTTCAGGCCAGCCTGATTTACAGAGTGAGTTTCAGGTCAGCCAGAGATGTTATACAGAGAAACTCTGTCTTGGAAAAACAAAACAACAAACACAACAACAAAAAAGAAAACATTGTCTCTCTATAGCAACAATATTCTAGTTGAGCAAATAACCTTCTAGTAGAGCACCAAGGGAGAGCATACTGATAAGCAAAAGTGCTTCACAGGTATGGTTCTCATCATAAAAAGTAACTGCCACTCTGCTTCATACCATAATTCTTAAACATCTTAGAAACGAGCCCATAATCCACGGATAGTCATTTCAGAAACATCAATGAGTCAAAGTATCAGAGTCTATAAGAATGTGGGTCATATCCCACAATACAACCTGCACCTCGCAATGTGTCTTGGAAATCCTCAAATTGCTCATCTCATCTCATTCACCACAAGCACTTCCTTCCTTACACTTCTATCCTGTGCACCAAAAACAGACTTAAATACCAACACAAATCAAGGAAAGCTACACAGCACTGTTTGTGGCATGCCTACATCAACTCCAGAACCATTTTGAAAGATTTAGCTTATGGAGTAATTCAAAAAAAGGAAAGGGTCACTAAGGTCACAAGGATAATATCCTTCACATGATCTACAATGGTAAAAAAATCAGAAGAATCTGAGCCTACCATGGTGAAAAGGCTAAAGAGAAATGGCCCATGTACTTAACAAAGTATGTAACTGTTAAAGACATGAAGTATAAACTTGGCATTTAAAAAAAAGGTTATGTGATATAGTGGTGAATGTAAAAAGTAGGCTACAAAGTTATCTACATAACAATTCAGTGTTTAAAACACACATTTAAAAAGTTAGAGAAGCTGGGCGGTGGTGACCTACGCCTTTAATCCTAGCACTCGGGAGGCAGAGCCAGGCGAATCTCTGTGAGTTCGAGGCCAGCCTGGTCTATAGAGCGAGATCCAGGACAGGTACCATAAGTACACAGAGAAACTCTGTCTCAAAAAATCAAAAAAAAAAAAAAAAAAAGCTAGAGAAGATACCAAAATTGTCAAAGGTACTGAGATTATATATAAGCAAGCCATTTTTCCTTGTATTTATAAACAATTCTATAACTCTGTTATGAGTTTATAAATAAAAATTAAGGTACTGACAATGAATGCACATACTACTTTAGGTCATATTTCATCTAGCCGACCATGTTAAGAAGCACCACCACAGTTAATGCCTAAGGCACTCCACAGAGGCATTTGGTTATTGTCCAGAGAAAGGATTCATTCATTCACTCACCTTTCCGTAGGAACTGTTGCTAAAAAGGAGTCCCACCATGTCACACATCACACAAAATAAGATCAGACCTCCATAGTTTCTAAGGAACAGAAAGTAAATCCTACCTCTTTTTTGTTTAACACAACCTTTGCAAAATATTTTATTACAGAACGAAGTCCATGATGTAGCTTGTAATTTGGTTCAAGTTACTATGATTTTGAATTAATATGTAATCTAGTAACCTAAATTAATGTAACATATGCATGGACTGCTACATTAAATCAACACAGCTCACCATATATCTACACTGATATTGATTATAGAAACCCAGTTTAAACAAAGAAGTTAAGTTACCCTCAAATCTGACATTAGCTTCTTGTCAAGAGTCTGCTCCAAGAAATGAGAACTGACTTGCTCCATGGAGCCCTGTAAAAAGAAAGAATCCAAAGCATATTCCAAGCATCCTCTTAACATTCAGAGTTTACAAGTAAATGCATAAAGGTAACATTATTCTTGATAGCTAAGATAGGTTCTAAATCATCAGGAATAGACTGTTAAAATGAAAATATGGACAACAGTAATAGAAGCTACCTCTGACTGAGGTGGAAATTACTCTGTTCCATATACTGCTCTGAGAGCTTTGTACATATCTCAACCCACTTAGTCCTCAGCAGTATGCTACGAAGTAAAGACCACCGTTAGTCCTATTTTATGTATGGGGAGGGGCACACAAATACTAAGTAACAGAGTCACAATTCCAGAGCTGAAATAGAAACATAGGTTCCAGAAACCCTTTGTTTTAGCCAGCCTTCCTCATCATATCTTTTCCCATTCCTTCTTTCCTTCCTTCTTTTTTTTTTTTTTTGTGGGGTGGGGTGGGGAGGGGTCAAGGTCTCATATCGCCCTGGCTGGAACTTACTATCTAGCTGAGGCTGGTCTTGAACTCCTGATGTTCATTGTTCCATCTCCCAGCAGGCCTAACTTCCATCCCTTCTTACTCTATTCTTTCCATACACTTACTTATTTATCCACTCATATATTTTTAAAAAGTATTTTTAAATTTTATTTTATGTGCATGGATGTTTTGTCTGTGGAAGGTCAGAAGAGGGCGTCCTCTGGAACTAGAGATGCAGATAGTTGTGAATCACCATGTGGGTGCTGGGAGTCAAAGCTGGTTCCTTTGAAACAGCAGTAAGTGCTTTTAACCACTGAGCCATCTCTCTAGCCCCAATAATGTCCACTTTTTTTTTTTTTTCGAGACAGGGTTTCTCTGTGTAGCTTTGCGCCTCTCCTGGAGCTCACTTGGTAGCCCAGGCTGGCCTCGAACTCACAGAGATCCGCCTGGCTCTGCCTCCCGAGTGCTGGGATTAAAGGCATGCGCCACCAACGCCCGTCTAATGTCCACTTTTAATGTGAAAAATTGAAGCTGAGATTAGCTGGTTTGCCTGTTTCAAATAAAGGAGAATGTAGATCTGCATCTCATAATGCTCATCCTGCAGCAGGGGTGAAGGGACCAGGCACGGTCAGAACAAGAGCAACACCAGCTTAGGAGGCTATAAGAGCAGGCCCTAGGCACAAGAGGTACACATCTAAGTCCTGTGATTCCTAAGTTAACTGATATGGAAATGCTTACACAGGCTTGGATCTTTCTTCCCTGCCTGGCCTGGAACTTACTAGAGTAGGCTGCTCTCTAATTGCAGTGATCTTCCTGCCTCTGACTCCCCAGTGCTGGGATTACAAGCATGCACCATCAAACCTGGTGAGAGCTCCAACTTTCTCCATAGTTTTATTACCAGCATTACTTGGATTTAAAGAGCATTTTTCCCCAACAAAGAAACATTCTAACCACTTCATAGTAAGTTTGTTTGTTCAGTTTCCAATACCCTCCTTCAGTGCCTTCAGCGGAGCTCTCTCCTAACACAGTAGCACAGAAGAGGTATTAAGCCATGTCAGGCCTCAAGAAATTTTATATCACTTGCAATACATTTTCAGTGTCATCTAAGAATAGCTGAAGCTTTCCATTTTAAATTAACAAATGTCAAGAGCATAGTAATTCAATTGAAAAAATAGTGAAACTTACATTAGTATGGGCCCAGCAGAAAAGGAGAAGAGGTGAATTTAAGTAATGTCATAGGGACAGAACTGATAGAAGCTGATGAATCGATGGATAAAGGACAAATAAAACAGAATTCCTAGCCAGGCATTGTGGCGCATGCCTTTCTTTAGTCCCAGCCTCGAGAGGCAGAGGCAGGCAGATCTCTGAGTTTGGGGCCAGCCGGGCCTACATAGTTCCAGGTCAGCCAGGGCCACACAGAAAACAGCCCTGTCTCGGTTACACAGAGAAACCTTGTCTCAAAAAAAAAAAAAAAAAAAAAAAAAAAGGGGGGGGGGGGAGCTGGAGAGATGACTCAGTGGTTAAGAATACTGACTGTTCTTCCAGAGGGCCTGGGTTCAATTCCCAGCACCCACATGGTTGCTTAGAACTATCTGTAACTCCAGTCCTAGGGTACTAAAACACCAATGTACATAAAAATAAATAAGTTATAAAAAAAAAGAAAGAAAGAAAGAAAGGAAGGAAGGAAGGAAGGAAGGAAGGAAGGAAGAGAGAGAGAAAGAAAGAGAGAGAGAGAGAGAGAGAGAGAGAGAGAGAGAGAGAGAGAAAGAAAGAAAGAAAGAAAGAAAGAAAGAAAGAAAGAAAGAAAGAAAGAAAGAAAGAAAGAAAGAAAGAAAGAGAGAGAGAAAGGAAAGAGCTCTGTCTTGAAAAACAAACAAACAAAGAATTCCTGGGCCAACAAGATGGCTTGGTGGGAAAAAGCACTTGGCACACAAGCCCCATGACCTGAGTTCAATCCCTGGGACTCCTGCAGAGATGGAGAGAGAAACAATTGCACAAAGCTGTCCCTCCTCTCACCTCTGCCATGGATGCACACCTATACACACATTATACACTCACACATAACTTTTAAAATCCCTGAATTTCTCTAGTCCATGACTTCTTAGATGACAGACTCATTCAGGAAAACACAAGAGGAACAGTATTTGGGAAAGAGTTCATATACATTGCACTAGTCAGAGAAGACTATACACTCCTGTTTATATTAAACATCTTCAGGTAAGATAATACACCTCCCCAACTGCATAACTTCCACTATCCAACCTAAACTGCAACCTGAGAAAGCCCTTTCACTGGAGAACTTTATAAAGCGTCTCTGAAACTAGATAGTTAACAGTGTCAAACATGCCTCCAAAGCAAAAACTGCTTTCAAAATTTTTATTTTATTAGAATTGTGTGTATGTGTACGGTATGTGGATGCATAAACACCACAATGTCCATGTGGTGGTCAGGACACATCAGGAAGTCAGTTCTCTTTCCCCCGTTACATGGGTTCCGAGAATCAAACTCAGGTCATCGGGTTTGTAAGACAAGCACTTTTACCCACTGAGCCATCTCTGGCCCGTGTACTTACTCATTCTTCTTTCTAGCTTTAATGCTTCTAGCTTCTATCTAATTAGGAGACTAAAAGACAGCAAAACACCAACCAAGACGGACAGTACAATAGATGTAAAGCTGTCACTAACTAACTAGGACATCAGCATTTGCCTCAGGGAACACCAGTGCTTGGCACACTTACAAGCACAGAAGCATATAGCAAAGAGTCTAAAAAAGTTACAACTTCTAAGATCAAAGACTTAAATGTAGTTTAATCCTTACTGGATAAGAAAAATTCAACATACTCTGAAGAGGCCTCTGCACAAGAAAAAAACCACATCCCAGACAGACCTAAGCTCAAAGCAGTAACTACCTGTTGTTTGGATTTGCTTACTTGGCAGTCACACTTTGGGGGATTTAAAAAAAAAAAAAACTTCTTTGAGGAGTTATGAATAATAATAATAACAAAAGAAACCTCTTTGAGGAGTTATGAATAATAATAACCCAATCTCTTGAATGGTCTTCAATTTTCCAATACAACCTACATGTGGAATTTTTTTGTTTTGTTACAATGGAAAACTTTCACTTTTTGCACAGCACAGACAAATCGAACACCTTCTCATTTCCTTTTAAATTCTGAAGGAACTTGATTCTCCTTTTTCCTTGAGTTTTATCCTATCACACACCTCTCATCCACTACTGTACTACTTCTTACCTCCTTGTCTTCTTTCCCTACTACTCTAGACAGTTCATACCTATCCCTAACTCAGCAAACTCATCCACCTTCCTGAGCCATTTCCACAGCCCTGCTTTCATAACTTTAAATCGGGCTGGAGAGATGGCTCAGCGGTTAAGAGCACTGGCTGTTCTTCCAGAGGTCCTGAGTTCAATTCCCAGCAACCACATGGTGGCTCACAACCATCTGTAATGAGATCTGGTGCCCTCTTCTGGCCTGCAAGCATGCACGCAGGCAGAATACTGTATACATAACAAAAAAAAAGAATTAATTAAAAAAATAACTTTAAATCTACACAGCTCCAAATTATGTAACTGTTTGTGTTAAAGAGTGATTAATAATCCAATCTTACTAATAACACTGGTAATTACAAATGCTACAAGTTACAACATTTCTAGCCTGCTAGGCTTTTTAGTCATATGTATGAGCATACATATATGCACATATTTACATATAGTTATGCCTCTTTCTTATACAGAAACACACTTTCATTTATTTATTTATTTGTTTGTTTGCTTGTTTCTGTTTTTTGAGACAGGGTTCCTCTATGTAGCTTTGGCTGTCCTGGAACTCACTCTGTAGATCAGGCTGGCCTCAAACTCACAGAGATCCACCTGCCTCTGCCTCCTGAGTGCTGGGATTAAAGGCGTGCGCCACCACCGCCTAGCTAGAAACACACATAACATATGCACATACATATACACATATACTCATAGATATACTTTCTGTGGGCAATCTTTAATCTTTTTAAATTCTCAATTTTTCATTTTACAGACAAGAAAACAAAAATTTATGGGCTAATGAGATGGCTCACTGGGTAAGGTCATTTGCTACCAAGCCTGAAGCCCTGACTTTGATCCCTGGCTCCCACATGGTAAAAGACACTGAGTGCTGTTGAATTTGAGTGGTAAGGGTTTAACTACCTTTTCTTTTCACGTGTGTTTGTTCACTGACACCCCCCCCCCATCCTCCACCCCCACCCCAGCACGGAAGTAAGTATGGTAGTATTACACTCCAGGTTTAAGAGTTTGGACTGATGTCTACCTTTATTAACCATTTATATTTAAGTTAGTCCTATTTGCAAATAAACACAGTAATGAAGCATATAACGTAAAGGAGGGGCAAGCTATTGGAGAAATCATGGGGTTTCTAAAAATATAACATATCTGACCCTATCTACAGTTTCTCAAAATGTTTGTAAAAACTTCACAAGCACTGTGTTCATTAAAGAAAGTGTAACTTACCAATAGCTTTGCTGCTTGAACACGAACTACCCAGGAGCCATCACTGACCATGTGGCAAATTTTCCCAAATGCATCATCAACCAAACGAATTTCTTCATTAGAAGACGGTATTGGGACGATACTAAATAAAGAGAAATGGGGAGAAACCACACATGACAAAGCATGAGCCTGAGTCTACAGGTTCGGTACTCTGAGGAAGATGAATGAAAACTGTATGCAGTAAATCCTAGACGGAAAGATACTTCAGCACAACCTATCACTCAGGGAAAATTGTCCAGTGACTTCTAGCTGCACTGCAAACTTTCAGTGTATTAGGTTCAAAGATTTATGAAGAAACCAAGAACTTGGGGGTGGAAATATTTATAGTTCAGTGGTAGAGTGCATGCTGACCCTCATTCAATCCCTAGTACCTATATAAAACAGACCTATACAAAACAGTCTGAGTCTGAAAAAAGCAAGTTCTAGACAAGTATGTGTGTAAGTTCCAAATAACTATAAATAAAGCTCATTCCTATAGGTTTACCAGTCCATTCTTGCTTTCCAATGCTGGATAACAGTTTAATGGAAAGGAAACCACCACCTATTTTTTCCTATAGAAAACACCCTTCTATTAAATAGAATAAATATTATAAATCTCCATCTCAAGCAATCATTGTGAATCACTAATTGAAGTGCTATGAAAATATTTTTAGCCAGAGACAGTAGATGGCTCAGAAAGTAAGGTGCTTGTTGTCAAGCCTGAGCTTTATGCCCAGAATCTACATGGTGGAAGGAGAAATGATTCCTGCACTACGTCCTCGGCTCTCCACATGCATGTGACACATGCCCACAAGCATACACACCTGGTATCTTTTATATATGACATTTGGCCTAAATCAAACTACACCAAACTTCTTATTCTCATTCTCTATCTAGATCTGCCTATCTCAAACAAAAAAGGTACTTTAGAGACACAGTTCAGTTTCTTCAATTGCAGGTAAGGACGCTGGGACCCAAAAGAGTTAGGTATCTTTCCCAAAGTACATAGTTCACAGCAGCCTGACAATCAGAGTTGTACCCTCCCCCTCTATTTCACACCATTCCACAAATCTCAACAATTTTTTCTATAGATGGCTTTTGTATGGTGGAAGGGGAAAGAAATGGCACAGCAATGAGCAAAGGTCAACTCACACCTACTAACCTCTCAGGATAGAGCTGACTGACAACCCAGATAAGCTGGACTGCAGCACTGCGCACCTGCTCGTAGTCGTCAGAGAGCAATTTACAGGCCTGCAAAGAAGGATTGCACGTCTATCAGTCTCTGTTCTCAAAGATGATGTTCAAATGCTTTCAAAATGAAGACAGGATGGCAGGGTAAGGGTAGCAACCAAAATACTTCAGAGTGCTTTTAATTTCTTAAACCTTTCCCCAACCAAGAAATGTTGGCATTTGTATGCTTCTCAGGCTGTATTCTAGCTAGGTAACATCATACCCCATGTGAAAAGCAGACCCACACAGAGTGACAGATATCTAGAATAAAATCAATCCTAGTAAAGTCTACTCAGAGTACTCAAAGCCCACAGTACTACAAAAGATATTTTACATATCAGTCCCAGAGATGTGGCTAATTATAATTCCCACCAAGAGATAAAACTATTCATGGTAAGCTAACAAAACCTGATCAAAGGGTGGATTTAGACTGCTTATCCCTAGACTCACTCAATCACCCTCCAGTAGAAACACCATCTTCTAAGGCATTTGATTAAGCTGTCAAACAGCCTTTCCACAACTCCAATTTTCTTTTTTTAATCCAATACTACATTCATGTGCCATCTTCTCATATGATCTGTGGTCTTGGTCACCCTCCAGAACATTCTAGTTTACCATATGTGTTGCCAGAATTACTTACAGTATGGCCCAGCCAAAGAGAGATAAGGAAGACTATAACTGAGTTACATCCCCAGTCCACTTTCTTTACTTCCAATCACACTTTCTTCATGTATTTAGCATTCATGTACACTGAGCTCCACAAATCTTACTACAATTCTTTTTACATGCATTAGCACTATCAAACTACATATATATCCCACACTGTTCTCAAAAGTATATGTTTTAGATATGGCTTTACATCCATCCCAATAAGTGTGGCCACTGATCGCTAGCTAAAGTCTCCAAGATTCCCAATCCTGAGAAGCGGTGCAACACCCTCCCAGCTTCATGAGCCTCCTCCCCTTCCAGAAAATAATCATTGTAAGGTACCTGATTATAAATTGTTTGGTGTAACTTCAGTCCTCTTTCATGGAGCTGCAACTAGATTATATAATAATGGTAAGAAAGAAAAAGAAGGTCAGGTTTGCAGCTCACTGGTAGAACACTTGACTAGCGTTTACAAAGCCCTGGGTCCAGTTCTGGGTCCAGGAAGAAAGAAGCCCAAGGAACAAACAGTTACCACAACTTCCCCTAAAGAACACCTCCCTCATAGCTCCCATTTCCATTTCTGAAGGGCCATCTATGGTATGCCTACTGTACATAAAACTGAGTCACACTCTTTCCTGCTGGAACCAGTATACCTGAAGGAGGGATCTAACTTGGCATTGTAACAGACACAGATTGTATCTTCCTTGTTTCAGAGATAAAGATGAAGGGTCCCAAAGAAGCCCAAAGAAAAGCATACTTGTCATACAGGAACTTATGTCTTCAGTTCTATGGGGCCACCACCAATACAGTGTGCACTAGGGGATTTCAGAATATATCCAAAGCAGCACACACCATAATCATAAGAGATGAGCCAGGTGTGAGGCTAAAGCAAGAGGACCGCCCCAAGTTCAAGGCCAGTTATGGATACACAGCCACACCCTATCTCAAGAAAGAGAGAAGGAAAGAAGGAAGGAAGGAAAAAAGGAAGGAAGGAAGGAAGGAAAAAAGGAAGGAAGGAAGGAAGGAAAAAAGGAAGGAAGGAAGGAAGGAAGGAAGGAAGGAAGGAAGGAAGGAAGGAAGGAAGGAAGGAAGGAAAAGAAAAAAAGTCAGGCTGTGGTTGTGGTGGCCCACGCCTATAATCCCAGCACTCAGGAGGCAGAGGCAGGTGGATCTCTGTGAGTTCCAGAACAGCCAGGGCTACACAGAGAAACCCTTTCTCGGAAAAACAAAAAAACAAACAAACAAAAAAACACAAAACAAAACCAGAAAGAAACCATCCCCAGATCCTTTTTTGTTGTCATGTTTACCATGGCTTTTATAGCTGCTGTTCTGACACGTGGATCCTGGTCACTGAAGTAATCCCCGATAATCTTCTGGACATCTCTAGCAGTTAAGCCTTCGGCAGCATCTTTTGTGACACTCTTCTCCAAAGAGCCAAGATTGCCAAGTAACTGCAGGCACTTATTTCGTACACCATGGGATGTATCTGTCAGGTGCTACAAAAAGGAGAGAAAGAGAAAGAACATGAAGAAGATATCTTGAAAAATAAACAAAAAACTAGGGAAAAGCACTCCATCAACCCTAGGGACCACCACCATCCCGGCATTCTCATTCTCTGTGGTCTATGCAGCATCACATTGCCTAAGGATTCATCTTCTTCTAAAACAAAGTTTTTTCATTAAATTATTTTATTTATTATTTGCGTGTGTGATTGGGGGGTGGGAGGGACATGAGTGGGGGCCACAGTGCATGTGTGGATGCGAGAGGATAACTCTGTGAAGTTGGTCCTCTCTTTCCACTTTATGTAGGCTTCAGGGATTGAACTCAGGTTGTCAGGTTTTCATGCCAAGCATTTTTTACCCAAAACCATTTCTTTAGAAAACTAGAGGTTTTCTTGTTTTCTCTCGTCCCTGCATCTTTACATTTCCAACAGCCAGCACTTTGCCTTGAACATAACGGCTACTTTAAAGTCTGTCTCTACATTTTACTTACTAGCAATTTTTTTGGAGACAGGGTCTCATTATGAAAAGACATGGCTAATCTGGAACTGCTATGTAGACCAGGCTAGCCTTGAACTCACAGAGATCTGCTGGCCTTTGCCTCCCAGGTGCAGGGATTAAAGGAGTACACCACAATGCTCAGCTCTACTATCAAATTTGAATACAAATAAAAATGTAAAACCTTGGGGGCTGGAGAGATAGCTAAAGCACTGGCTGCTCTTCCAGAGGACCCAGATTCAATTCCCAGCACCCATATGGTACCACACAGCCACCTCTAACTTCAGTTCCAGGGGATCCAAGACCCACTTCTGGACTCCACAGGCACCAGGCATACATAAGACACTCAGACATACATGCAGACAAAATACTCCCATACATAAAATAAATAAGTAAAAATTTAAAAACTAACCAGGATACAATAAAATTATTTAAGAAAATGTAAATTTAAGAATGTTCCTAAATTTATTTTTATTTTTAAAAACTGTGTGTGTACGTACACGCACATGTATGCACATGTGCGTGAGGGTGCTCAAAAAGTCCAGAAGAGGGTGTCATATCCCCTAGGGTTGGAGTTATGTGTAGCTTCTGGCTGCCCAACACTGGTGTTAGGAATCAAACTCCCATCCTTCACAAGAGCAGTATACACTCCTAAATGCTTAGCCATCTCTCCAAACCCAATAAAACCTTTTTTGTTTTGTTTGTTTTTCAAGACAGGGTTTCTCTGTGTAGTTTTGGTGCCTGTCCTAGATCTCGCTCTGTAGACCAGGCTGGCCTCGAACTCACAGAAATCTGCCTGGCTCTGCCTCCCAAGTGCTGGGATTAAGACATGTGCCACCGCCGCCCGGCTCAATTAAAAACTTTTAACAGCCAGAGAGAAAGACAAAAAAAAGCCTTAAGTTTAGAGCACAGTAAACTCTCACAAATTGAATATACACACGAGTAAGAACTAGACAAAGAAATGGAACTATATGTCCAGGCACGGTAGGGCACACCTTTAATCCCAGTACTCTGGAGGCAGAGACAGGCAGATCTCTCTAAATTTGAGGTCTTAGATAGCAAGTTCCAGGCCAGCAGGGCTACAAAGTGAGACCCTGTAGAAGAACTTGGGATATCTTGTACCAGAAAGTAAAGATGATACTGTCTTTGATGTTGCTGATTGTCTTTTTGCATTTATTACTATTATGTTTATGTGCGATGTGCACATGTGAGTGTGGTACACGTGTCACAGTATGCATGTGGAAGTAAAAGGACAACTTTTAAAGTCAGTTCTTTCCCTTCACTATGGGCATGGGCTCTGAGGATTGAACTCAAGTTACCAGGTTAAAGACAAGCACTCTTACCCAAGGAGCCATCTCCCTGGGCTAAAGATACTGTTAATATTTACAT
This sequence comes from Peromyscus aztecus, assembly GCA_902168405.1. Lineage (NCBI taxonomy): Eukaryota > Metazoa > Chordata > Mammalia > Rodentia > Cricetidae > Peromyscus > Peromyscus aztecus. The sequence continues at coordinate 61,742 of CABHPQ010002659.1, forward strand.
GACACCAAACAGAGCAATCAAAACAGATAGACTGTATAGGCTTTCCACAAGGCGAATGATTCAATGGCATTTAAAGAAAAAAAACAGTCTTAGAGACTGAAAGAAATTCAAGACTGTCCACATGTAGTATGTGGGTCTTTTGGATCCTAATCTAAAACAAAAATGAAAACACCAAGAAGGGTATATTTAGTACAATTAATGCAATATTAATACAAATGGATACTATATTAAGGAGTTACTGCTTACAGCTGTACCCTGAATATTCTTTAATATATTTATCATTTAGAGATATTTACTGAAGTACTTGTGAAATACAACATGATGTCAAGAGATTCACATTAAAAGACTATAGCACACAACAAAAAATGAGAAGAGAATGGATGAAAAAGATCACAAAATTAATTATGGGATATATAGTCAAAATGACAAAGCACCTGGGTATGGCAGCATATGCTCGTAATCCTAGCACTCAGAGCTGAGCTAGGCGGATTGCATAAAGGAGACCAGGCTAGACAACATAAGGAAATCCAGGTTAGCAGGGACACATGGCAAGATTGTCTTTACAAAGATTGCAGCTCTGACAGCTGGTGGGGAGTCTGGTCGAGTTCTGGCTCAGACTGTAGGCTTCTCACTTGTCTTCCTCACAGGCTGTCAAAAAGCTCAGTTTAGAAAGAAAATATATTAAAAATAACTATACTCCTTAAACCATAGTATTCACATTAGCTATTGTTCCATCATCTAAAACAGTAAGGAAGGTAAAAAGTTACACACATAGTTACAAGACCTAACAGCCACACATACAACTGCCCAAACAGGTTACCTATTTCCTTCAAGTCCAAAATGTCTGCACTTGTTTTCTATGTGTGAAATCACTGATTTGAAATATGCACTACTAGTTTCCCTTCACCTCCCCTGCCCCTGTCCCATGTCTCTGTCACTCCATTTCCCTCTCTCTCTGGTGTGGGAACAGAGTCTCTCAAGGATTCTCAGAAATCATCTACTCCTCTCCTCAGCAAAGCCCAGTTTCATAAGTAAAGAAGAACTGGGTTAGGCTAGGGTTGTAGCTCAGTGGCAGAATACTTGGCTAGCTTTGCATGGGCTCTAGGTTCAATCCCTTCCAACACTGTAACCAACCAAGCAATAATTAATTAAATAGAATGGCACAGCTAAAGGACCGACCGTGACAGTTAGTATTGACTAGCAATTTGGCAGAATCTAGAACCACATAGGAGACAAATCTCCAGACACCACGATTCTCTACTAGAGGGAATCAGGGCTTCTTTTAGAGAGAAGCTGCTACCAGGGCTAGAGCAGACAAAGCACAAGATGTATGTAGAATATCTTACTCTATCAATTCCCAAATGGACTATTAAAGAACAGTACTGAGAGTCAAAAAGACACACACACAAGCTTGAAGAGGGCCCACTTGGTCACATTGGAGAAATAACAGTAAGAGATTACATTCCAGAGTAGAAACAATAAATTCAAAACTGATATAAACTGAAACTTTGGCATCAGAATACACAATTTCAAAGTATCTCTCCACGAAATACTAATTTCAAAGGGAAAAGAATAACTTTACAGTAAAGGAGGCGAGCAGATACCAGTGAACCAATGATCAGTAAACATTATCAGTACTGAGTAACGAAAGTAATGTGTCCCTAATACTATGCAGTGGTAACTGCTTCAGGACTATGACAGTTTTGTCAAAAACAAGAGAAGTTATCAGGCAAATACAAATTCAAGGATGTTCTACAAAGTAATGGTCCCTAAATTATCAAAATTTCAAAGTTATAAAATCAAGGAAATACTCAGGAATTATTCCAAATTCAAGACAACTATTAACATATGACAGTTAAAGTTATTCTGAACCTATCCTTTTTCTTTCTTTTTCTTTTTTGAGACAGGGTTTCTCTGTGTAGCCTTAGCTGTCCTGGAACTTGCTCTGTAGACCAGGCTGGTCTCAAACTCAGAAATCCTCCTGCCTCGCCTCCTGAGTGCTGGGACTAAAGGTGTGTGCCACCACATCCAGCTCAATCTTTTTTCTAAGAGACATTATGGAAGACAATCCCAGTGCCTGGAGGTTACATATTAGCAATACACCACCGTTAGTGCTGATTCTGATGGCACTATTGAGTATCTTTACAAGTATTCTAGATCAATGAGGCATCATGTTGACAACTTACTTTCAAATGGCTCAAGAAAAAAAATCCTTTATGACTATTTGCAATCAGTCTATAAATCTGAGGTTTTATTTTGTTTTGTTTTACAATGTTGGAAATCAATGTGAGGGCACAGTGCATGGTAGGCAAGCCCCATCCCTGACCCAAACTTGGAGTTTAAAAAAAAAGATCAAGTAGTCTAAGCAAAGTAAAAAATGAACACATTGTTTCATAAATATTAGGGAAGTATTACCTGATACACAGAGTAAGTGTTTAGAATACTTAACTTTTGTTTCAATCCCATAGGTTAACATGGGCAAGAAACAAAGGAAATTTCATGAGAAAGCTCCTTTTCAAGAACCTGGGCTCTCAGCATGGGGATCCCCTTTGTAAAAATGGCTCACTCAAGGGTTGAGTGTGTAACTCACTAGTAGAAGTCTTGCCTACCATGCCTGAAGCCTTGGATTCAAATCTCAGCACAGAAAAAGAAATCCAGAAATACTCCATCAAGCATTTTGCTTCAGTTAATTCTTTGCCTGCATATTATGTAAGAAAAGAAACATGTGAGGGAGGGCTGGTGAGATGGGTTAGCAGGTTAAAGGTGCTTGCTTGCCTTAAAGCCTAGCAAACTGAGTTCAATCCTTGGAATGCACATAATGGTGGGAGGAGAGAACCAACTCACAAAGTTGTCATCTTGACCTCTGTACATGCCCTATTTGCTACACACACAGTAGCAATGTTTTTTTAAAAATGTTAAAGCCTACTCTTACGTCTCCACAATGCCTCACATATAAGTGCTAAAAATATCCATGAAGATATGATACTGGAACAGAAAAGTAAAACCCAGAAATGAGGCACACAATGACTGTTATTAGTTTTTTAAAGTGACTTACTTATATTTAGTATGGAAGCATCATTTTTCCTAACCAAACTGCTAACTGAATCAGCCCCTGAAAGGTCTGTCACAACTGTTACACATACTTCATTAGATTTCCAAATGAACTAAAACCTTCTAGCCTCTGTTAAGGTAACTAGGCAACAATGACACATAACCAACATATTACTCAAACTTAGCACACTGAATCATTGCCTTCAGGCAACAAATACAAGTTATGATGGTATCCTTCCCCTACAGGTCACTTCTTACATCATAGCCACCATCATTACAAACTGCCAAGTGGAGCTGGGGCAATGGCTCAGTGAGTAGACGGATTGTTCCACAAGCATGGAGACCTGAGTTCCAATCCCCCTGGTAGTGGCATCCCAATGCACCTTCAACCCCAGTGCAGTAGGGGCAGAGACAGGTGGGTCCTAGGGGCTCACAGGCCAAAAGAGACAACTCCAAGTAAAAGACCTTGTCTCAAAAATAAAGTAGAGAGCAACAAAGCAAGGATACCTGACATTGACCTCTTACTTACACAAGCACACAGAGGCAAATGTACCTCCTCAACTACATACAAATTTTTAAAAAGAGAACCAGGGGCCAATTGTCTGTTATACATTTTGTCAGGCCACAAAGTGCCATCATTTTTTACATTAACAGAGTGAGCAACCAAATCACATCCTTAGTAACAGTAGCAGTCAATGTCAAAAATAAAAATAGGTTGGGTGTGGTGTTACATGACTTAATCTCAATACTTAGGAGGCATAGGCAAGTGACACTCAGTGAGTTTGAGGCCAACCTGGTCTACAGAGCAAGTTCCAGGACAGTCTGGTCAGGTCAGGAAAAATAAACAAATAAATAAACTAAAGCAATCAATTTAAGACTACTTTCTAAATAATTCTCCAAATCTATCCACATCTTCCATCTTTCCACTGCTTTAATCCAAGGTAGCAGGATTTCTCATAAGAATCATTACAGTAGGACCAGAAGGTTGGCTCAGTGAGTAGAGGCTCTGGAGCAGGTTCAATATAAAAACACTCAAGTGAAAGGAGAAAGCCAACTCCTACAATGTAGGTGTCCTCTGACTTCCACTATGTCCCCCACCCAATAAACACACAAATGTGTTTGTTTAAAAGAATTAATTACTACAGCACTTAGCTTTATTTCTACCCAACACCAGGACTAAAAAGAGCACTTTCACCATCACTGAGAGTCCTCTACTTCTCTCTCTGAAGACTGCACTGGGCAGATCTCACAAAGCTCTAACCGCCTCTTTGTTTGAGAATGAAGAGCATTATACTCTTACCTTGCAGGCTACATCCACTAATCGCACCTGGGTAGCTTGATTTTCTGGTAGTTTACTGCCAATTGCAAGCAACGCATCTAACAGTTGAGCTAGGACTTGATGAGACTCTAGGAAAGAGAAAAGGCTGAGTTACAAAACTTCAAAAGAGATCATTGCCAACACTAATTTACTTTGATAAGGAATATAGATTCTTATTTTTCACATAGATCCTACTGCCTAATCTTTCATACCCCTGAACTAAAAGCTAAATATCCAAAGGACTTTGGTCTTGAAAATTTGAGACTTCCATGGGATGGGACTAACCTTTGACTCTGAAGTATCTTACTGCTCCCTGCTGAGATGTCAAAAAACTATTCAGTTCCTTACGTATCTCTTGAACGAGCATTCCCAGCTCTGCTTTTTATTGACGTGTTCCTCTCCTTTGCATTACTGCACTCTACCTCTCACATTCCAGGCTGGCCTGGAACACACCAAGTAGCTAAGGATAACCTTGAGTTCTAGGTCCTCCTCCCTTCTAGGACTATGAGCATGGGCCACCATACCTGACTCCATCTCTGCTTTACAAACTGTTAGTTAGGGTTTCTATTGCTGCGAGAAAACACCAGGACCAAAAAGCATGTTGAGGAGGAAAGGGTTTATTAGGCTTACACTTCAGCATTGCTGTTCATCACTGAAGGAAGTCAGGACAGGAACTCAAACAGGGCAGGAACCTGAAGGCAGGAGCTGATGCAGAGGCCATGGAGGGGTGCTGCTTACTGGCTTGCTCCCCATGGCTTGCTCAGCCTGCTTTCTTACAGAACCCAGGACCACCTGCCCAGGCATGGTACCAGCCACCATGGGCTGGGCCCTCCCTCACTGATGCCTTACAGCTAGATCTCAAGGAGGCATTTCCTCAATTGAGGCTTCTTCCTTTCTGATGACTCTAGCCTGTGTCAGGGTGATACACAAAACCAGCCAGCACACAAACCTACCTCTTCACTCAGTGGTTCGAGATCCTCCCAGTTAGCACAGATCTCATCCTCAGCTTTGCTTCCACAGTCCACTAACTATAATCCTCTAAAACACACTTCTTGTGTCATTATGCATGGTACACTAAGCTCTGAAGAAGCAAGTATATACTATATCTCAATGTCCTCATCCAGTGCTTGCCAAGGAATTATAGTCCTCATATATATGCTGAACTAAAATGAAAAACTTTTAGTACAGAGTATGAATCATACTCTTGGAACAAAGCATACAGTATGCTGAATAACTAGGAGCCTCTTTATCTATGGTGTCCACAAATATCAAGTTGACTTTAGTAGTAACTTCACTGAGTTCAACTACATGATCTCTATGGTTCTGTCCTGTTCTATCACCCACCCCTCCCACCCCCCCACCCCACCCCCCAACCCCCGCCGCACATCTTGGTATGCCAGAAACTTAAAACTCAGAAGAAGGATAGATTAAATCTCTAAGAAATGATTAAGAGACAGGATTAGAAGACTTAGCAAAATAAATAAATAAATAAACTAGCCATGGATGTTATATAATCAGAATCTCTTTTAAAGGCTAGGATAGGGTTAATATTAAAACTCTCTGTGGTGGTTAGAATAAGAATGGTCCCTATAGGCTCATATATTTGAATGCTTAGGGAGTGACTATTTGAAAGGATTAGGAGGTGTGGCCTTTTTGGAGGAAGTGTGTCACTGGGGGTGGGCTTTGAGGTTTCAAAAGCCCAAGCCAAGTCCAGTGGCTCTCTTCCTGTTGTCTGTGGATCTGGATGTAAAACTCTACTTCTCCAGCACCATGTCTAACCACATGCTACCTGCTTCCCACCATGATGAAAATGAACTAAACCTCCATCTCGAAAAACCCAAAACAAAACAAAAAACCCACTGACTAAGAAGTTGAAGAGTTGATATCAGGAGTAGGGTATTGCTGTGGCAAGCATGACCATGCTGCCTATTGGTGGAATGTGGACTTTGGATTAGGAAAGCACTTGAACACTTTAAGCAGGGCTTAAAGGGCCATACTAGTAGGATGGTGGAAAACAGTGGTGCTGAGAACAGTGTAGATTACTGCAGCCCCGACTCAAGAGATTTCAGAGATGAATATTAGTAAATGGCCTAGAGACCCATTCTTGTGATATTTTAGCGAAGAATGTGGCTGCTTTCAGCTCTTGTCCAAAAATTCTGCCTGAGGCTAAATTGAAGAGTTTTGGATTAATGGCACTGGCAGAGGAGATTTCAAGATAGCCTGACTATTGCAGGTAGTTATGAGTGGCCATTCTTCTGCAGATCTATAATGAAAAGGAGCAAGCTGAGCAAGGAAAAATACAAAATGCACAGTTTAAGGAGAAAAGGAGCACCAGGAAGTTTAATGGAGCTAAGTCCAGTGCTCAAGGAGATAAAATGTTTAAAGAAAAGCCTGATGATAAATGGAATAAAAGGAGTATGGTGGCCTCAAGGCAAGACTCCACCCTGCTAAGCTTCCAACTTGTAAAAAGGAATTAAAGAAAAGCTTAAGGAGTAAAGGAAATCATCAAAAATAGAAAGCTGGTGAAAAGGAATTTGAATGAGGGGGCCAAGTTCCAGCCTTAGGAAGCAGAAGAACTTGGCAGCTCCAGCCATGTAGTTCTGGATTTAGAGTCAAGGATACAAGAAAGGGGTTATGGAATCTCCCTCTGTGGCTACAGAACGCTGCTGAGACCAGACATGTGTCGGAGGTGTCCCTACATGGAGGCCCAAGAGAGGCCATTGCCTGAAGTTGTGAAAGTAAATCCTGGAGACCCCAAGATATTAGAGATGGCAGAGTCAAGGGATACCTGCTGTCTTAGTTAGGATTTCTATTGCTGTGAAGAGACATCATAATCACAGCAACTCTTCTAAAGGAAAACATTTAATGAAGGCTGGGTTACAGTTTCAGAGGTTTAGTCCATTATTACCATGGCATGAAGCACGGTGGTGTGCAGGCAGACATGGTGCTAGAGAAGGAGCTGAGAGTCCTACACCTTGATCCTCAGGCAGCAGCAGGAGAATGTGTATTGCATAGCTTGAGTATATGAGCCCTCAAAGCCCGACCTCACAGTGACACACTTACTCCAACAACCCCTCCTAACAGTGCCACTCCCTATGGGTCAAGCATTCAAACACATGAGTCTATGGAGGCCATACCTATTCAAACCTCCACACCTGCCAGGGAGAGCTAGCAGGGAGTGGAACCAGCCCAAGAGAAAGAAGTGTGTTATAGTCAACAAAGCTGAAAGGAGAGCTGAAAATGGACATCAGACATGGAGATGCAGACAGAGTTTAGAGTTTGTCCGGCTGGTTTTCGGTCTTGCTTTGATCCAGTATTTCCTCACTATGTTCCCTTTCCTCCCTTTTGGAATGGTAATGTATATCCTGTGCCATTATATGTTGAAAGTATGTGACCTACTTTTTTACTTTGATTTTACGAAGGTTACAGTTAAGAGATTGCCTTGAGTCTTAGAAGAGACTTTGAATTTTGGCTTTTTAAACAGTATTGAGACTGAGATAGACTATGAGGACTTTTGAAGTTGGACTGAATGTGTTTTTACATTTGCTATGGCTACAAGCCTACAGGGGCCAGGGAGTGGAATGTGGTAGAATAAGAATGGCCCCCATAGGCTCATATATTTTAATACTTAGGGAGTGGCACAATATGTTGGAGTAGGTATGGCCTTGATGGAGGAAGTATCACTGGGGATACACTTTGAGGTTTCAAAAGGCCAAGCCAGGTTCAGAGGCTTTCTCTCTTCCAGATGCCTGGAGATGTGGATGTAGAACACTCAGCTACTTCTCCAGCACCATGTCTGCCTGCTGCCATGCTTCCTACCATGAAGATAATGGACTAACCTCTGAAACTGTAAGCAAGCTCCAGTTAAATGCTTTCCTTTAAAAGAGTTGCTGAGGTCAAAAAAAGAGAGTTGCCGAGGTCATGGTGTCTCTTCACAGCAATAGTACACTGATGAAGACCCTTTTAAATATTTCCAGTTAAAGCTAGTATATAAAAAAAAGGCAGTGGTGTCACATGCCTTTAATCCCAGCACTCGGGAGGCAGAGACAGGAGGATCTCTGTGAGTTCAAGGCCAGGCTGGTCTACAGAGTGAGTTCTAGGACAGCCAGGGTTACATAGTGAGACCCTGTCTCAAAAAGCCAAAAACAGGAGGAAAAAAAGAAAAAAGAAAGGACACTTCACTGAGTTCTCAGTTCTGCCAACACCCTGAGTCAACTTTGCCACATACCATGTAGCCCTGAACAAATTACATAATTTCATTGAGCTTCCCTTTACCTATATGTAAAACAGGGACACTAGGAGCTAGAGAGAGAGCTCAGCAGCTAAGAGTGCTTGCTGCTCTTGCAGAGGTCCTGAGTTCAATTCTCAGCAGCCACATCAGGCAGCTCACAACTATCTGTAATTTCAGCTGCAGGGATCTGGTCATCTTCTGGCCTCCATGGGTACACACAAACATGTGCACATACACACAAAAACACACACATAAAAAACATTTTTAAAATATATTGAGAGCTGAGCAGTGGTGGTGCATGCCTTTAATCCCAGCACTTGGGAGGCAGAGGCAGGTGGATCTTTGTAAGTGTGAGGCCAGCCTGAGCTACAGAGTGAGTTCCAGGAAAGGCTCCAAAGCTACACAGAGAAACCTTGTCTCAAAAAATAAATAAATAAAATAAAAAACCAAACCATATGTGTGTGTGTGTGTGTGTGTGTGTGTGTGTGTGTGTGTATGTATGTATTTAGAACCAGGCTTGGTGATGTACACCTTTAATCTCTAGCACTTGGAGAAGGAAGCAGGCAGATCTCTGTAAGTGTGAGGCCCGTATCGTCTACATAGAGTTCAAGGCCAGCCAGAGCTACATAGTAAGACCATGTCTCAAAAACACCAAAACAAGAGAACAAAAACAAGCAAACAAACAAACCAAAAAAAAAAAAAAAAAAAAAAAAAAAACCAAAAAAAAAATACTTGGAATTATTTTTTAAAGAGATAGTAATATCTATCTTCTATGTTAAATAAGTTGTTATAAATATACAGCACTTTGTAGAAGTCACAAATGAAAGTTATTAAGATAAAGCTATAGACAGAAAATAGAAAAAAATTTTTTTGAGACAGTCTCTAGCCCAGCCTGACCTTGAACTCCCTATGCAGGCAAGGATGACCCTAAACTTTTGAGTCTCCTGCCTCTACCTCCAAGTGCTAGGATTACATTGTGAGCCACCACGTGCAGTTTATGTGATCATAGGGGATCATACCTAGTGCTTCATATATTCTAGACACGCACTTTACAACTGAGTTATAACCTGCACAGTTTATGCAGTGATGGAGACAAAACCCATAGCTTCATGAATGCTAAGTAAGCACTCCACAACTGAGCTACAGCCCTATCATAAAATGGTATTTTAGCCCTAATACAAATACATGTACATATCTCTATTGAACCATCTTCAAATTCCTTTTGAAGAACAAGGAGTGTGGCTTATGCCAGGGGACTCAGACTGAGGACTATTTCAAGTTTCAGGTCATCTTGGGTACCTAGTGAGTTACAGGATAGCCTGGGCTAGAGTAAGACCCATTTTTTTTTTTTTTTTTTTTTTTTTTGGTGGCTTTTCCAGACAGGGTTTCTCTTTGTAACCACCCTGGTTGTTCTGGAACTGTAGACAAGGTTGGCCTCAAACTCACAGAGATCTGCCTACCTCTGCCTCCTGAGTGCTTGGATTAAAGGTGTGCACCACACCACCCAGTCAAGACTCTATCTTTAAAAAAAAAAAAAGGAAATAAAATGTTCCTTTTAATAACAACCAACACAAACCTTTGTTGTAAATTCTCTATATAAGAACTAAAAATTTCTTCTCTGACTATACAGCTTTTAAGTTGCAACTTACTTTCATTCTGTAGTATGTTAATGGCATCATCCATTATGCAGTCTGGAGAGAATCCTGCAGTCTTTGATAATAATCCCAACAATGATGCAATTTTCAGTCTCACAGACGGATCATTTTCCTAGAGGAAAAAGAAAGCAACTGTCATTTGTGATGATATTTTATTTGTATGTTAATAAATAAAGTCTGCCAGGAGATCAGAGGAAAGAGCAAGCCATTTTAAGTAAACATAAAAATCAGGCAGTGGTAGCACACTCCCTTAATCCTATCACTTGGCAAGCAGGGTCCCTGTGTGTGTGTGTGTGTGTGTGTGTGTGTGTGTGTGTGTGTGTGTGTTCAAGGCCACACTAGGGAACAGAGTCAAGGAGGTGACACATGCCTTTAATCCCAGTACCAACCAAAGAGACCTGGAGGTCTGTACAGACAGGCAGTGACAAGGAAGTGAGGTAGCTGGGCTAAGAGCCAATGAGAGGGCAGAATAACAAGGCAATAAAAGCCTGGGTAGACAGGAAGTCATGGCACTTGGAAGCTGTGGCGTGGTGAGGTAAGGTTAGCTGGTGGCTATTCCTATTTCCCTGATCTCTAAGGCTTTCACCCCTATATTTGGCTCCGTATTTTTTATTTAATAAGACCGCTTAGAAATTCGTCTACAGTCATTTGATAAACTGACATCCCAAAGGTTATTCAAAGATCCAACTATTCTAGGGCTTCATTCTGAAAAATTAACTCATACACCTCAAGAGAGTTTCACTCTACCAATGTAACACTCAATACTGTAAATGGAAATGTTTACATCTCCATGATGTCGTTAACTTCTAAATCTAAAAAATGTGCATTTGACATTAAAAGCACCTTATCTCCACTATTCAGTCAGTGTTGGATGTCCCAGACATTTTCCCCACCAACAAGGCTGGCACTGGACACTCAGCATCACTGCTGGAGAGTGTTATCACTAGAGAAACTCTACATCCCCGACTTCTGTGGACCCCCAGACCCTGATTAGAAAGTTGGGACAGAAAAGTGCAACTGACTGAAGACAGAGCTGCAAGGGAGGAAGAGAATAAGATGTCTGGTCATTTTAGCTTGAAAATTAGGAGATTAACCTCTAAGATTGCTGTGCTAAGAAATTTCTCCCCGAGACACAAAAGAACATGTCCCTTTCTTCACCATACTGTATAGTTAAGTATGTGGCACAATACCCAACGCTGAAAAGATGATAAATGAAAATATACGAAATTGGAGGAGGGGTGCCTTATCAGTGCTGACATTAAGTAATCTTTCTATACCAATGACGAAAGTATTTAAATTTGGGTTGGAAAAATCAAACTGCCATCAAATGTGATCATAACCACCCCACACCTCACCTACGTATTTTTGGTTGTGGTTTTGTTTTTGACTTCCCATCTACTTATTTATGCATGCACACATGTATGCAGGTACCCGTGTACCACAGCACATGGGTGGCGGTCAGAAGACAACTACCGAGAGCTGGTTCACTGCTTCCACCTTGTTGAGGCTGGGTCTCTCCTTTCTGTTGTACTACATTCTGCAAGCTAGCTGGCCTACAAACTGCTAGGTGGTTCCCCTGCTTTTGCCTCCCATTTCTCCAGAGGAGTGCTGGGATTACAGGTGTGCTGCAGCATCCAGCTTCCTGTTTGTTTGTCTGGTTGGTTGGTTGACTGGCTGGTTAGTTTGCTTTGGTTTGGTTTTTTGAGACAGGGTTTTTCTGTGCAGTCCCGGCTGTCCTGGAACTCACTCTGTAGACTAGGATGGTCTCAAACTCAAAGATCCACCTGCCTCTGCCTCCTGAGTGCTGGGATTAAAGGCGTGCGCTACCACTGCCCTGACAGCATCCAGCTTCTTTATGTGGGTTCTGGGAATTCAATTCAAGTAGTCACGTTTATATAGCAAGCACCTTTACCCCACTGAGCCAACCTCCCTGGCCTGGTTTTTAGTTTTCTGAGACAAGGTCTGTTTCTACAGCCCATGATGTCCTGAAGCTCACTGTGTAGCTCAGGCTGGCTGCAATCTCTCCATCTCCCTGTCTCCACCTTCTCAGCACTGGGATTACAGGCATGAACCACAACCAGCTCATCTAGTTTCTAAGGAAGCAACAGACACAACCAGGCCTAAAGCAAGGGAAAGGAAACAGATATGGTCAGAAGACCTAAAACCCCGACTGCTACGCCATTTAGTATGCACATTACTTTTGGAACATCATTTGTACAGTTAATCTTCAGGTATAAGTGAAGAGAAAGAGAAAGTGCTTTGAAACCAGCCAGAGGTAGTATAAAGACAAACTCATTACAAAAATGAATATAAATAGGAGCTAGAGAGATGGCTAGGTGGTTAAGAGCACTTGCTCCTCTCGTAGAAGATCTGGGCTTGATTACCAATGGTGGCTCACAACCATTTATAACTCCAGTTATAACTCTAGGGGATCTGATGCCACTCTGGGCTGCACAGCAAGGCATTCTATAAAAAGGAAAAAAATGCCACTTTACCTTAAAAACAAAGTAAGAGGGCTACTACAGTAGGCATGAAGGCCTTAAACAGGGAACAGCAGGATGATGGGCACACGACATTCCAGAGGCGAATGCAGCAAAGAGACATGGCTGATACTCTTTGTGCTCTCACTCCTCTACACACAGAACTCACAGTCCTTTGAGCATGTCATTTACATGCCTGTCTCCACTTACTATCCTGCAAGCCCCTGAGGATAGCATATACCTCATTTAATCTTGGTATCCATGGTGTCTCGCATATGAATGAATACCTTCCTGCTTCTCTGCAACATTAACTCATTCCGCAGGCAGACACAGCACAGCTCTTACAAATAATCCCCCAGGTTCTTACCTTATAATAATGTTCCAAGAGAATCCTAACTACCCCCTCCACGCTTTCTGCCTCGACAGGCTTTCTGGCAAACTGGAGTAGGTACTGCAAGGCATCTGCTGGGGAGGTGGCTTTACACAGATCGATGTGGAGAGCAGCAGATTTACTTGGTTTTGTTAGTCGGAGCTTCTTAGTAGCGATTTCCTCCTGCTGCTGTTGTAAGACAGTAAAGAAGGTAAAATGTGAAAACAGTCTGCAAATTTAACTTGGGTTCATTTGGTGGAAATAATCTTTCCTTTCTAACACACAAGCTTAGCTAATGGAACTTTAGAAATACAGCATCATAGGGCCAGTGAGATGGCTCAGGGGGTAAAAGTGCTTGCTAACAAGCATGACAATGACCTGAGTTCCATCACCAGAACCCACATGGTGAGTTCGAGGCCAACCTGGTCTACAGAGCTAGTCCAGGATAGGCTCCAAAGCTACAGAGAAACCCTGTCTCAAAAAGCCAAAAAAAAGTTTAAGTTTGTATAAAAGGGAACCTATCACTATAGGTTCCTCAAGTCCTAACAAAATAGGCAGGCATAGAAAATGTCATAATCACTCATTTTCTTTACTCTCTAATATATTACTTTAGTGTAGGCGGCAATGGTCTCCCTCAAATTTGCTCTATCAGGAAAATTCTAGTCAGGAACATTATATAATATGAAAAAAAGGGGCTTTGAAGTCCAAAGAATTATACACTACTAGCTAGGTGAGGCTTTCTCATTTATAAGAAGGGCATCCCAATACCATTTCAAGGGGTTATGTGAGAAACCTAAATTATTCTATTTTTACTGTACATACATATGATAAGCACTAAACACACACACCAGTTTCCTCTCTCTCCTCATTTTCATAACAAAGAAAAAAACACCGGAACACAAAGATTTCATCACTCTACGGTAACTATGCACACAAAATTTTAAAATGAGTTTTTCTGACAGCTGGGTGTAGACACCTGCAAGCCCAGCATTCGGGAGACAGAAGAGAGGCTCTAACACAAACTTAGTTCTCAGTGTTACCTGGATGCAGCTGACTCAAAATTGAGGAGTGAATTTTTCCCTCAGGGGTATGTAAGGAAGGGAATAATATCTGCCATTGTAACATTTTAGGGAGCCAGTTCCTATTATTTCTGCCATCAAGGAACACACACTGGTGAGGACACATACACTGGTGTTGTATGGTATTTTGTTGTGTTCTGACAAATAAAGCTTGCCTGGAGATCAAAGGGCTGAGCTAGCCACTAGTTAACTATAGAGGCCAGGCAGTGGTAGCACACTCCTTTAATCCCAATACTTAGGAGGATCATGCCTTTGATCTCAGCACTTGGGAGGGTCATGCCTTTGACCTCAGCACTTGGGAGGATCAAGTTTTTGATTCCAGCACATGGGAGGCTCATACCTCTAATCCCAGAACTAGGGAGATGGAGACAGGATCTCTGCCCCATTCTGAGACAGGATTCAGTCTGAGCACTGGCAGAGGTAAGAACTCTCTAATGGCTGGCTGCTCTGCTTCTCTGATCTTTCAGCTTTAACCCTCGATATCTGACTCTGGGTTTCTATTGTTAAGACTTATTAGGACTGAGCTTCACACAGGCAAGTACAGCAGTGCAGGGTGATGAGATCAAATAGCACAACAGAGTAGCATGGAAGCAGCAAAAGAAACTAACTTCTTGAACTTTCAATCAAGTCGTGAAGCAAAAACACCAGGCCACTCAGTATAGGATAACAAGTAATGAAGAATGGCATACATTTTGTGTAAAATAGACAACTACATAAGTTCAGAGATGTGTAGAAACATGGTATGCTACAAAAGGAATGTAGGAGAGAAGTGACACTATACAACAATGTAAGTGCTCTGAATGCCTCTACCTTAAAAAAAGAAAGCAAAACAGACAGATAAACAAACCCTGTTAAGCTAGCAAGCTTACGATACCTATATTTACCACAACAGAAAGAAAATATGGTGGGGTTAGAGAGATGGTTTACTGGTTAAGAGCCACTTGTTTGGAGGACCTAAGTTCAGTTCTCAGCACCTGGGTCAGGTGGCTCACAAATATGTCTGTCTGTCTAACTCCAGCTCTAGTGATCTGACACCTTCTTCTGGTTTCCACAGGCATGCAAACACATGGAATACATTCACACAAACATACACACCAATAAAAATAAAACTTTAATGAAGAAAGGGAAGGGAGAGAGGAGGAAAGAGGGAGGAATACAGAGCCAGAAAATCCCAAAGGAAGCCACAGATGCAGGAGCTCTGACAAGCTTTCTGACCCTTGATTCATTCAAAGTTCAGAACTAATTTCACAGAAAAGGAACAACAAAATATTAATGCCAACTCTGAGTCAAAGCTATTATAAGAGGCTGCTGGGAATGTAGCTCAGTTTGTAGAGTAATGCCTAGCATGCTCAAGTCCCTAGGTTCAATCCCCAGCCCTGCATAAACCAGGATGTGGAGGCAGGTTTAGAAGCTAAAAGTCAACCTCAGCTACATAGCAAGTTTGAGGCACCTGGGCTCTATGAGACTTTGTGTGTGTTTGTTTGGTTGGTTTTTTGTTTTTCAAGACAGAGTTTCTCTGTGTAGCCCTGGCTGTCCTGGAACTTGCTCTGTAGACCAGGCTGGCCTCAAATTCACAGAAATCCACCTGCCTCTGCGTCCTGTGTGCTGGGATTAAAGGCTTGAGCCACCATCACCTGGCTCAGACCTTGTCTTAAAAAAACTTGGGCCTGCAGAGATGGCTGAGGGTTACTAGCATTTGTTCTTGCCGAGGACCCAGGTTCAATTCCCAGCACCCACCTGGTGGCTCATAGCTGTCTAACTCCAGTTCCAGGGACATCGATGCACTGTCTGGCTCTCCAGCTATGTGCTCCCAAGAGGCAGGCCCTCTGATGCATATTAGACTTTGTAGCCAAAGACTTCCCACCATACATGGTACACTGAAACCACTCAAGTATTTAAAAATATAAATAAAATCCCTCCTGTTGAATTAATGAATGAATAAAAGGTTTAATAATCATTTTCCAACAGACATGGTGATGCATGCCTTTAATCCTGGCACTTGGGAGGCAGAGGTAGGCTGATTTCTGCATGTTCAGGAACAGCCTGGTCTCTCAAAAAAATAAAAAGAATCATTTTCCTAAATGGTACCGCTCTGCCTAAAGATCTAAGAATGCTAGTGATTCGCTGGCATAAACTGGGAGCTGGTCAGAAATGCGTATCTTGCCTCACCTCACCAACCTATTGAA
>CABHPQ010002662.1:0-16327 GCA_902168405.1 Peromyscus aztecus
GACTGCTGCAGGGACTGAACACACTCTGTCCCTGCTCCTTTCTACTTTAGCTTCCCAGCTCCTCCTCCTTCCATTGCCCTGGCCTGGGAGGCTGCTGAGCCTTCCATCATGTCTGTCCCTCTGTCTTCTCTTACAAACCCACCCACAGACACTATTTCAAACCCGTTGGCACTCCTTTCTGAGCCTTCGCCCTTTGAGTCCTACCTTACATGAGCAAATCCCCATCCTGATGTGTGCAGATGCTGAGGTGAGACCTGATGCAAGTGAAGATTCATTTGGCCACCGCTGCAGCTCCTCCCATCCCTCACCTCCCTTACCCCCTTACCCTTACCCTTCCAGCATCCTTCCTGCAGGAGGGAATCCTCTCCCCCAATGTGAGTAGATTACTCTCCTCCTTCCTTCTGACTGCTCTTGCCCCCTTTCCCTGGACCCCTCCCCCAGCCTTTTGTAGTTCAGCACCACATGCATCTTAACCTCTGATCTGGCAGCCTTCCTCACCTCCCATGAAGGAGGTGGACTCTGCTTGCCCTGCTGAGTCCATTGTGGTGAAATCACTGCAGGCAGTGCCTTGCAATGCTGCGGCTGCAGCCTGCAGTGGAAGACCTACAGACAGAGTTCATCCATGAGATGGGGTCACCACCCACGGTCTTGCCCTTCCCACCATCACCAGGCAGCTGAACTTCGGAACAGGACTGAAAGCTACAGCAGCCAAACTCTGTGGTTTCCCCTCCCCCACTGATGAGCAGAGCTGCTGTGCATGTTATAGTGGGGTGATACAGGCAGGGATCACTTATTGACTTACTGGGTTTCCCATTTTGCTCTCCACCAAGACACTGTACATGCATTTTCAATTCTAGGTATATAAGTGACTATATAAAATGTTGGGGATTTTTGGATCATATTGTTACCAAACATAATGATTGTTATAATTTGTATTATTCCATTATTACAAAACCTGTATTTTATATATTAGTGGTTAATGTGTAGTTTGTTTTGCTGAGGTGTTTTATGATTATACCAACATTAGTTCATTCATACCTGATTTTGTAGTTTTACTTTTCAATATGTGCTTAATATATATTTACCTTTAAATAAAATTGAAGTGATTTACCACCCACAGTGCTGAATTCTTAACAGAATGTTGAAGAATCATTGGGTTTACTTAACGTGTCAAGCTTAACATTAAGTCAAATACATAGAGGACTTTTTTTTACCCTCTTTCTGTTTTAACTATCAGTCTTGGATTAAATGCTCACAAGTCTCCTTTACACTCATTGAAATATGAAATAGGAAGGTATATTATGCCAATCTCCAAAACCAAACACAAAAAGTTGTTGAAAATCTAATATCAGTAATAAAAAGTATGCAAAACAGTAGAAAGCTAATTTAGGAGATAAACAACAAATAGTAATAGTTACATGTTTGTCCACACTTCTAACCTGAAAGCTACTTCTGTGTCCTGGGTTACACACATAGGAAGGAAGTACCTAGCTATGAAAGCCAGGAGGGGTTCAACTTTGGTTGGGTGCCATGAAGTATGATGGTCATCTCTCGTGGCTTTATGTCTTGGGTTACCCATTGGCTTTGAAGGGGTGCTACTTAGGTCATGATGGCTGGTGTTCACTATAGTTTGAAATGAGTTTATCCCAGCCCCAGCTTGTCAAAGATTTTTGTTTTCTAGACTGACCTTTACTGATAATAGTGGTTTCTGCCTAAACAATGTGTTTCTGGGCTAAGAGGCAGAATGTGGGTAGTTTTCTATTTTGATCGACAGGCTTGGGTTATGTAATTCTTTGCTCAATAGACATGTAGTATTTTCCCAGGATGCATCTGATTTTAAATATTTGCATACCCAACTATGCATACAGTTCAGGCTGGGTCCATGTACTACCTCTAGTTCTAAGTATGTTCTGGGGTGTGTGTGACCACAAGATAGACTGGCTAGCGTCCGTAAAGTGTTGCTCCCAGTTGCTGGAGTGATTGGTTACTTTTTTGGAGAGGGATGTATTTATAGCTCAATACAGGTGGTGCTCACTGGTTTATAAGCTATTCATGAAAACTACCTACCTCAATAAGGTCACATGAGTAGTGGGGAATGTTGAAAACTGGGGCCTCATGGTAATATTTAGGTCACTGGGGGCACTTCCTTACAAAGAGATTCAAGTGACACTTATGTAACCTCAGTTAGTTATCAGGATTGAATACTTATAATTGAGCAGTGCTGAATCCCCCGACCAGGTCTCAGCCTCCTGATTTGCCATCCCTCCATATTGCCTGCATTTCCCCAGGATGCCATCACTAGGCTCTCACAAGATACAAAAACCAGTGTAGCTGCCTGAACTTGTACTTCCTGATTATGAAGTAATAAATATTATTTATTTATCCATTTATTGTATATGCTATTTGATAGGATATGGAATGTTTTCAAAAGCCCACTTATTAAAAGCTAGATTCCAAGCAGTAGTGCTATTGGAAGGTGCTGAAAGCCTTGAGGAGTGCAACCTAGATCTTGCAGTCATGGGGCATGTAACCTTAAAGAAAATAATAGGATCACAGTGACCTCTTCTTGTTCTCTGTCTTGTATCTTGGGCACAAAGAAAGATTATTTTTGGTTTTCCCCTTAGAATATCTCAAAACAACAGGGCAACCAACTATGAGCTATAACCCTCAAACTTGAGCCCAAAAAATTCTTTTCTCTATCAGCTAATTATGTTGATAATTGTCATCATGACAGAAGAGCTAAAGATCACAAATATGCAGTGTTGGGTGTTTTGTTATAGAGTGGGAATAGAGTAATTACACTTTACACATCAGACTTGAGACAACAGGACTACAAATTGGCAAGTATTGGGAAATAGGTAGAATGGTTAGGAGGACATTAAGGAAACCATATAACGAACTAGAGAGATGGTTCATTGGTTAAGAATGCTGGCTTCTCCTCCAGAGGACCCATGTTTAGTTCCCAGTACCCACATGGTGGATCACTGCTGTCTAACTTCAGTCCCCAGTATTGAGTTTATTCTTTTGGGCCCTGTATATGCAGCACACACACACACACACACACACACAGTGCACAGACATTACACAGGAGTCAAACACTAATATATATAAATTTTGCCTTTTAATTAAAAAGAAATCTACATTTTTTCTCTTCATAGTAAAAATTTAAAAACTAGAATAGATGATCTTAGGTTCACCCCATAGCTCCCTAACACAATTAAGAACAGAAACAAACCAAAATAGTTCATTTGATATTGGGAATCAAGGCTGGGGAGATAACATGGTGCCTTAGTTTTGTTTCTTGTTGCTGTGCTACAATATCCTGACAAAAGTAACTTAGAGGAAAGGGTTTGTTTTTAAAAGCTCATAATTTCAGCTTATAGCCCACTATAGAAGGCAAGTCCCAGCTACAGGAGCTAGACAAAAAGTTCACATTGCATTCACAGTCAAGAGCATGGCTGCACTTAGTTTGGTTTTTGTTGTTTTGTTTTGTTCTGTTTTTTCTTTGTTTTTCATTCCAGATCTCCTGCTAGGGAATGATACCACCCACAGTAGACAGATCTTTTAATCTCAATTAACATAATCAAGATAATCTCTCACACACATACCCACAGATCAATCTAATCTAGACAATCCATCATAAATAATCCCTTCCCAGGTGATTTTAGATTATGTCAGGTTGACAAAACTATCCATCACGCTCTGTCAGTAAGTCCCTCTTGTCACCATTCAATTCTCAGCATCAATGTGAAAAATGCTGGGTGAGGTAATAAGTGTCTATAGTCCTTGCATTGTAGAAGTGGAAACAGGGAAATCCTTGGGAATTACTGGCCTGCTGATCTAGCTGAATGGGCAAGCTGCAAGTTTACTGAGAATGTATGAGAGTGTACAGGGGAAATGGATGAGAGAGAGTGCAGATATCTTCCTCTTTCATTTTCTATTTCTTTGAGGCAGAGTCTATCTCTGAACCTGGGGCCACAGATCTGTATACTTTTAAGCATGACTAGTATTCATGTTTTGATTTATCAATCTTGCTTCCAGAATTTCTTATAAATGTACTCAAATATTGCATAATGTCAGGTGTACAAATGCACTTACTGAACTAATTGTTTACCATCTATTTATCTGTCTGTCTGTCTGTGTAGGTTTATACACATATTTGCATGTAGAAGCCAGATGTCAACCTTGACTGCTGTTCATCAGATGCTACTCATCTTAGTTTTTGGAACAGGGTCCTTCATGGATGGGCAGTCCACAAATTAGGCTAAGCTGACTGCCTAGCAAGCACAGGGACACCTCTCCATCTTACCGGTATAAGGATTACAACCCCTGACATCACACTCAACTTTTTACCTAGGAATTGAATTTGGGTTCTCATGTTTGTGCAGCAAACATTTTGATGCCTGATCTATCTTCAGCCCATACTATTTTTAATAGTAGTAATTAGTGACAACCTACATGCCCATTAGTTGAAAATAGATTGAGAGAAAGTATGATAAGCTCACATAATTTGATATCATGCATCTTTAAAAGAATTGAAGATTTTCATTTGCTGATCTTAGGAATTTACTAAGATATGTTCTTATGTGGAAAAAAATCTCAATGTTTAAACTGTTTAAGTATACGCAATACACCTGTGTTGAAAAAAGAGTTGCCATTGCATGTGTGTGAAATGCAGAGCATTCCTGAAGGCCACAGAGTGCCCTCAAAGTAGGTGTCAGGTGTGTTTGAGAATGAAGGTACCTAGAGAGTTATTGTCTAGTCTCTCTTACAAGTGTGCGTGTATGGATGTGCTTGTGCTTGTTTGTACATGTGTGAGTACAGGAACAAGCACATGTGTTCACATGGGTATACAGGCCCAAAGCTGATGAAGGGAATCTTCCCCCAAAACATTCTCCACCTTATTCTTTGAATCAGGGCTTCTCAAACCCAGAACTTCCCTATATGACTAATCTCCTTGAAATCACTTACCTGTTTCAAAGCTGAGGTGGGCTGCCCTACCTACTTCACATTTACTTGGGTTCTAGGTATTAAGATTTTCTCTTCTAGCTTGCACAGAAACTGCTTTAATTGCTGCGCCATCTCCCCAGCCTTCAGGAGACTTTCATTACATACATTTCTCACTGTGTATTAATCACTCACAAATAAGTAAGACTAAACCAACCTTATTCAAAGTACCAAGCCATTATCTTGTCCATTTCCATAAAGTAATGGGTTGAAAGTGATGCCAAGCCTGGTGCATGTGTGCTTCTCATGATGCCATCTTATAGATCAACTCAGAGCCTCTCCTCAGCATAACTTCCTCCCACACTGGAGGTGTGATCAGGAGAGCAAACTGGTCCTAGAATATCACTATACTTTGCCATAGATATGACTGCATCCTGTAGCAAATAACTCTTATATTTATATCTCCATAAGTGTGTCTTATATATCACTGTACACTTGCACACAGACACACACAGACACATACATGTGTAATATTCTTCACAACAGTCATTCTCCTCCAAGTTTCATGTCCTTAGTGTGGTGCTCAACACACTAACGTAGCCTGGGATCCCTGCATTTGCACTTGGCATACACATTCCAAAGGACCTTAGACTCTATTTATACAAAACATTCTCCCGGTGTCATATATACTGTGTGTGTATGTGTGTGTGTGTGTGTGTGTGTGTGTGTAGTATTCTTATGTATGTGTGTGTGTTCCAGTATATGAACCATCGTGGTGTGCTTGTGTGTGTGTGTGTGTGTGTGTGTGTGTGTGTGTGTGTGTGTGTGTTTAAGTTAGAGGACAGGCAGAGACTTAGGCCTTGCCTGCCTTCCACCTTATTTGAGGCACAGTCTCCTGTTGGGTGTACCAGGCTAGCTGGCCTGTGAACTTCCAGGAGTCTTTGCTTCACATTTTGCCACAAGAACTCTCCAGTTAGAAATATGTGCTACAAATCCCAGTTTTTGTGGATTCTACGCATTCAAACCCAAGTACTCCAGTTTGCATGGGAAGCACTTTACTCACTGAGGCATCTCTGCAGCACACATTCCTTGACTTAACATTTATCATGTGCTTTGAAGGCATAGTCCTCAGAGCTTTTCCAAAGTTATCTCATTTATGGAGGTGAATAACATTTTTAGGAGAAACTTTAGGTTTTGTAGACTGAAACTTTGGGAAGGTGAATGTGGTTCTCAGGACAGGTCCTCCCCAGGAATGGGAGGCACATCCAGAGTACACATAGAGAGAGTAGATTTGCTCAGAGGCAGAAGATTTTACATTGGGATGATACCCTTGGGCCGGCTTCTCATTTGAATTAATGTAAAGAGGAGAGCAAGACAGACTGAACATAGCTTTCTCACTGCTCTCTGGTCTGCCTCTGAAACTCTGGTAGTTCGGTGTACCCCCTAAAATCAAAGCACTCTGGCTTTGCCATGGAGAGGCCAGAAAACCAGCAGATGGACCACTTAGCTTCTGGCCCCATGCTCTTTTTATCTACAAAGTCACCCAGAGACCAGGGTATAATTGTCTCCTGAGGATAATTTACATTTCTTTACTGCATTATTCAGCAAATTTAGGTGGTAATTTCTTCATCTATCTCATAGAGCAGTTTACATATTTTGTTTTACATTTCTTTGAAACGTGGCCCCAGGGAATTGACTAGTCCCTATTCCTATGCAATATATTTAATGTCTGTAATGGAAAACTCAACAGTCACTTTCTTCCTTCATATTTTCTGTTTTCTCAATATTTAACTCTGACGTAGTAGTAACAGGGAGATCTGGAAGCTCAGTGTTTGGAAGGAATGCAGCTTATAAGGAGGTCATGGTTGTATTTAACATCTGCAATGGGCATTAAGGGCTCTCTGTTACCCGGATGGAGCAGTGGAGATAAACCAATGTGACATGAATGTCAGGCATGAAGACACAATTGCTGACATGAGCCTAAACTGCTGGTTCACATTAACTAGAGTGCATGACTTAGAAAATCAGCATCCCCTAAGAGAGTCCTTGTTAAGTGAGCAGCCTGGTGTAGTCATTTACGTAGCAGGTGTCGTGTTGATGCCAACTTGCAATTCTGTGTGAGTCCAAACATCAGGAACACAGCTATGTTGGCACAACCTGTAGACATTTGGGTGTATGGGTTGAACACAGCTAAAGACAGCAAAGAGATAAATTAAATAACCTTTTGAACCAAACTTGGGGGGGATCTATCAATAAGGATAGAGAAAAATTCTACCTAGATTTACTTTTAAGCTACTAAAGCAAGATGATATGTTAAAGGGAAACCATAGTAGTGCTTGGGATGCAATCTGAGTCTGAGTGTGTTTCTGAGCTCTGTACCTGTGTGTGCATGTGTGTGTGTCTGTGTGTTGCTTGTTAGGTTTGCATGGTGCTAGGATCAAACCCCGGGTCCCAAAATGCTGGGGAATATTTTGAATTCTCTTTCAAGCACATCCCTTGCTTTTTCTTCATTTCCTGCTTGTCCTTGCTATGGATCTTCTGTTGTTTTCTAACTCTGATGTTCCAAGTTGACATGCCCGAGTACTGATATCTACTTGGAGGTTAGCAATAAACACTAAGGTAATGAAAGATTCCTGTTATGGGTATAGGATCTGATGCCAGACAGTCTGAGTTAGAGTTTGAACTCTGTATCTCTTGCTACTAGGAGTACATTGTCCCTCCATATCTGCCGTGGTTCTAAGATAGCAATTCAGTCAGAGGTTCAAGTCCCTTATGTAATGCCTCAACCTATCCACAGACATGGAAGATGTCTCAGGGTATAAAACCCTCACCTCACAGGCATGAGGTCTTATGTTTGGATTACCAGAACCCATGTAAAAGCCAGGTATGGTAATGCACATCTGGAATCCTGGTGCTCCTATGCTCCAATAGGAGGAAGAGACAGGAGAACTCTCGAAAGGTCATGGACTGGAGTGTGTCTATCATGCACAGCAGTGTACAGCAAAGAGATATTCTCTCAAATAAGTTGGAGGACTAACACCAGAAGATTGGCCCTCTGTCTTTCTTAGCTTTAATTTTCAACTGTCCTAAAGTCCTTTGAGAGGAGAGCCTCAGTTGTTGAGTTGCCTAAATAAGATTGACCAGTAGGCATGACTGTGGGGCAGCTGAATTGATTGTTAATTGATGTAGGAAGGGTGAGATCATTATGGGTGATACTGTTCCTAGCAGGTAGTCTTGAACTGTAGGACACAGTTATCTGAGTAGAAGAATACCTGCAAGCCAGTTAGCAAGCAGTATCCTTCATGGCTCCTGATGTACCTCATTGGCTGTATTTGGAGGCAATGCTTTGTGGAGTAGCAATCATCTCTGCACTTGAGTTCCATTGTGAGTTCCTGCTTTGACTTTTCTCAAATAATGGTCTGTGACCTCAGTTGCAAACACAAATAAACCCCCTTCTCTCCAAAGCTGCTTTTGGTCAGCAAAGAAATGCAACTAGAACACCCTCTGTGATCTATATACCTACCCTGCCATATCCATGCTATGCATATACACATGCACATATCTCACATAGTAGAAAACCCTATGTACATCCTGATGCACATTTTAAATAATCTTTGCACTAATTACAGTAAATAATAAAATAGAGGTTCTTATGAATAGTTGTTAGAGTACATAGGGAGTGTGAGTAATAGAGAGAGAGGAAGAGAAGTTGGGGAAAGAAGAGGAGAGGAAGAATGTTTAATACAGATGCAACCTGTAGTTTTTGTTTGTTTTTTACAAGTATGTGTGTGGAGGGATGATACCTCATTATATAGCCCCTAACTAGTGATGCTCCTACCTTAGAATCCCTAGTGTTGTAAAGACAGTTAAAAATTCCACTATTCAGCTCTATTTTCTGAACATTTCTAATTTGCAATAACTTAAATACATATATGGGAACCCATAGATACAGAGTGTGTTATGTGAAGCAAGCTATCTAATTTCTCTTCATGACTTTAGCCAATCAAATCAGTGTTTATGAGGACCGAGTACTACCATTTAGTAAAGCAGTGAAAACCAGGGAGGCTTGCTACAGGTGATCAAGGGCATCAGCAATTGTTGTCACTATACTGGGCATCGTTACAGTAATTCATCTGTGGATTTTCTTACTTCTCCAATATGATGATCTTGCTGTTGCTGAGTTCTGTGGGGCCTACTGCTTTGTAACTCAGTATAGATGACAAGAAGGGACGAGTGGCTGAGGCATGCCAAGAGTCTCTTTTATTATAATTTGCAGTCCCACGGACTCAAAAAAATGTAAATTGTAAAACAAGAATCATGATTCTCTCCACCTCTCTGCCTCTCTTTGGTATTAAAGATGAACCAAAGCTGTTCTGTCTCTACCTCCCTGTCTCTCTCTTTCTCTTTCCCTCCCCTCTACCCCCTTTTCTCTCTCTCTCTTTACCTTTCATGGGTACTGTAAATTGAACCCAGGCCCTTTTGTTTCTATTTCCATATTTTTCTTTTCTTCCTTTTCTGTCTTCCTGTCTTTCTGTCTGTCTGTCTCTCACTGTCTCTGTCTTTGTCTCTCTGCCTCTCCGGTACTGGAAATTGAACCCAGGTCTCTGTGTGTTTATGTATTTCACTGTCTCTCCTCTCTGCCTCTCCTGCATACTGAAGAGTGAACCCAGGCTTCCCTTTCTGTCTTTCTCACCATCTATCTCTGTTTGTCTCTGTCCCTGTGTCTCTTTACCTGTTTCTGTCTGTGTATGTCATTCTCTCTCTCTCTACCTCTGGAGTGCTAGAGAATGATCCAAGGCCTCAAGCATACTCATTGTGCTCCTCTACTCAGCTAAATCTCAACTCTATGTATAGTGGCCCTGGATTCTTCTGTGGAGTTCCTCAAATATCAACTGTCACCATACTCTAGGAGAGAAAGGCATTGGCCATACATGCCCTTTGCTGAAAAAGAGAAATAATTCTTAGTTGGGGAGATAACACAGACAGTAAAGGATTTGCTGTGCAAGTGTAAGGACCTGTGTCAATCATTAGCACCCATGTACAAGGCAGTAATTACAGAGCAAGCTTGTAAACCCATAATTAGGAAGGGATCAAGAGGAGTATCCTTGGGTCCCTTTAGACAGCTAGTTTGACCTACAAAAATAGCCCCATGCTTCAATGAGATATCCTGTCTTAAAAATCAAGGTAAATGTCTCTCACAGAGCAACACGTATGTTTGGCCTGTGACGTACATGTGCACACAGGCACACATGAGCACACAAACACAACATAAGTTTGTGCATTTGCACCATCCCTTCTAACAACTCAGTTTTCTTTGATTCACTGTGCTAAGCCTCTTCCAATTCACCAGGCATTCCTTCTCTGAAGTCCATTTGAGCAAATCATTATTCAGTGTTTATGGACACCAAACCGTATATGCCATCCAGTAGTTTTCTATTAGCCCAAGGTGCTCGAATGAGGAAGTGTCCCCTCCATCAGAATGCTTGGTTTCATCGTTTGTTCTTTCCCTATAGTTCAGTTGCTTCTGCAGATTTCTGGGCATGAATCTGTGATATCAGTAACAAAAGGCACATTGATGATGCTGAGTTGAAATGCACATCTTTATCAAGCAGGCATGTAAATACAATGCCATCACGATTGTTGTCTGATAATCCACAATGTTTTCCCACTGTTATGCCCATATAGGGAGATTACAAAGAGCCAGCGAATAAGAATATAAAAACCTTCCTTGGTTTTTTTTTTTTTTCTCTCTCTTTCCTTCCTCTTCTCTCTCTCTCTCTCTCTCTCTCTCTCTCTCTCTCTCTCTCTCTCTCTCTCTCCCCCCCCCCCATGGTTTTCAGGCATGTGCATTAATATGGAGACCAGCAGCTGACACCAGTTGTCTTCCTTGATTACTCTCTTCTCATATATTAAAACAGGATCTCTTAACTGAATGAAGAGCAAACCAATTCAGCTAGTTCAGCTAGCCAGTTCACCTTGTGGATCTTGTCTCTGAATATTGGGATTATGGACAGGCAGTCATACTTACTGAGAATCCCAACTCCAGCCTTCAAGTTTGATGGCAAGCACTTAATCCACTGATCCATTTCCCAGTCAAGAGATGATAAAGACAGTTGCCACAATCACAGAAAATTAGGTAGCACAATATTGAAAGAGGTGTTTTTCCTCCGGGATAGGGTCTCATTTTCCCAGGATATCTTCAAACTACTGTGTAGCCAAAGATGACCATGAACAGCTGACTGTCCTTTCTCCACCACCCCAGTGCTGGGGATTACAAGTGTTCCTCATCACTCTTGGTTTATGGAGTATTGCGGATTAAATGAAGGATGCAACATAAGAGTTCTGCCAATAGAGCATCATCCCAACCCATAAAAGAGAATTTCAATAAATTCTCTGCTCAGGACTTGAGAGATGGTTCACTTGTTAAGAGAGCTTTTTATATTCCAGGCAGTGGTGGCACACACCTTTAATCCCAGCACTCAGGTGGCAGACGCAGGTGGATCTCTGTGAGTTCGAGGCCAGCCTGGTCTACAGAGTGAGATCCAGGAGAGGCACCAAAACTACAGAGAAATCCTGTCTCGGGAAAAAAAAAGTGCTCAAGTTTTCCTCTACCCACTGTTCTGCTCTTAGATAAACAACTGACATTTTGTTTGAAAAAAAAAAGCTTTTTATTTTTCCCTAAGACCTGAGTTCACATTCAGAAACCCATGTTGAGTGGTTTACAGCCTCTGGTAAGTCCAGTTTCAAGGAATTGGATGCCTTCTTCTGGCTACTGCAGGCATCCACACAACACAGACATAAAATTGTCTTAGTTACTTTTTTTGCTGTTTAGAGGTGTCATACCAGGGCAAATTATGAAGCGCAAGTTTATTGGGAGCTTGATTACAAGTTTCGGGGGTTGGTCCATGACCATCATGACAAGGAGCACAGCATCAGGCAGGCAAGCATGGCTCTGAAGTAATAGCTGAGAGCCGACGTGTTGAGACAACAATCACGAGGCAGAGAGAGAGAGAGAGAGAGAGAGAGAGAGAGAGAGAGAGAGAGAGAGAGAATCAACTGGAATGGCATGGAGCTTTGAAACATCAAAACTCACCCCCGGTTACATACCTCCTCCAATAATACTACATCTCTTCCAACAAGGCCAAACCTCCTAATTCTTCCCAAAATATTCCACAAATTGGGGCCCAAAAAATTCAAGCACATGAGCCTATGAGGGCTATTCTCATCCAAACCACCACATTAAAACAATCTTAAAAAAAATAAAAACTGAAATAAATTCTGTTCTCTGACTTTGGAACGTATCAGCCATATTGGGAAGTGACAGACATCAGGGCAGCCTAGCCTAAAGGAAACTGAAATATTAAATTTCTGTTCCTTTATAAACCTTTTCAGCTAATGGAAGAATAGATAGCTAAAGTTGCTCTGAGAACTCAATTTCTCAACAGGTCCTTGACCCAGGGATTTAGTGGGTTACGGACCACTGAAATCCCTTCATTTCATGCATTTTCATTCTTTCTTTTTGTACAAATGGTAGAACATACCCTAGCATTGTACTGCAGTATTTGAAGATTCCAGAAAGACACTATGGAGCCTTACAGACAAGAAGGTGGTGCTCAGAAAGCAGAGACTGATTTTTAAAGGGGGGTGGGTGGTGTGGGGTGCTCAATGGAGGGCACATTAGTCACTAGGTTCACAAGGAACCAAGTCAGAGACAGAAAAATAGCAGAGAAGCCAAGGTCCTCATGCCATGAGCCAAGCAGCCGGCCCCACAGTCTGCAGCAGTTTCAGGTAGCATGCACCTGACCTACTTAGGGTTTTCAGTTCCGCTGCTGCCTCAGCAGGAAGCACCAGCGGCGGTGCCATGAGAGGCTGAGCTGTTTTCACCGGACTCTCAGGGCGCAAAGCACACTGTCTGACTCACAGAATGGAAGAGCCTTGCATGTTAGGGTCCAGAACAAATGTCTGTCACCAAATGTAGGAACCCTTATGAACCACCAAAATCAATCATGCTTCCATGTTTCTGATTTCTTCTTCATTTGAAAGGCATAGCCATTCATGTAAGACTGTAAACTCAGGGATTTGGAACCTATTAAGGGTCAGATCCTTTCTAATGTGAATGTCCACTCTTTTGACTTATCTGGGCCATGTTTGATGAAGAAGTACTGTACTGGGCCACACATGAAATCCATGGGGGCCAACCTCCAGCTTATCTGTTTTAGAGGTGTGCATATGTTTATTCTGCATGATATCATAACACAATGGACTTTTCAGGGCAATGTTATAGAGTCTGCCAGACATTCCCATTTTTCTGATGTTGAAACTGGGTATTAGACTATAAAAATACCCTTCCCAGAGTCACAGAGATGGAAAGCTTCTCCATTATACTGCACCCTGGGTCCAAGCCATCACTTATTTTAGCCACACAAGCTGTTTCTCTCTGTCCCACATTCATCACTCATATCTGGGAAGTAGTCCTTCAGAAATCAATGTCCCCTTTAATCCACATTGAATTCTAGTCAGGAGAACTGTTCGGGTCCCAGGTTGATCTTCCCTGAAAGGCCTTGACTCTGATCCACTGTCACCTATTGGATTGAATGTGTTCTCCTTGGTTTGTAGCTTGACCCTACCATGACAGTCTCCATCTGGTTCTTATTGCATCTCTGTCTTGAACACACTCACTTACTTTTCCAGGGTTGAGAGGTCTGTTTGTGACTCTTGCCAGGTCTACATTTCTCCTCTGAATGCATCGAAACCCCACATGTCCTACGTCTTTCACCTTAAGGAGATTTTACTTTCCGCTCATTCTCCTTTTCCTTTCAAATCTTGTGATGCATAGTTTTAAACTCATGCTTGCTGTTGAGATCAACAAGCTTAATGTATTTGACAGAACACTGAGTTGTTTTTTTCAAAGTTCTGCTTGAGTCCTGCTTTCTTTCCATTAGTGTGTAGCACTACGCAAGCTGTTCAATCTCTCAAATTCTCAGCTTTCTCCTGAGTGTAAATCGGAGTGAATATTGTCTGTTTTGAAAGCTTTCTCTAAATGATTACATAAAAAGAGTCTAGGCTACTATGTTGTCTACAGTCAGTATGTATTTCCTTGCTCTCTTTTATTTTTTAAAATAATATTTGTTTTTTAAAATGTTACCTATAAGAGTGTGTGTCTGTGAATGTATGCACACGTGTGTTTTAGGGGAGGAGACACACACCTGTGTACATTCAGAGGCTAGAAGAGTGTGAGAGGGGCATTGAATCTCACAGAGTTGGGGAGAATAGGTATTTGAGAGATGTCAGCTTGTTAGATCAGTTCTGGGGTTTCAATACTCCTGACCTCATGGTTGTGCAGCAGGAATTATTAACAATTATGCTGCCTTTTCAGTCTTTCCCATTTTCTGGGCTATTAATGTGATCCAGAAATACACCCCACAGAGGTCAGTGCTCCACTTAAGAGTCTGGTATTGTTTTCATCACTTCATGTATGCATATCCATTATTTATTTACTGGTCATACTATAGATTGAACTTAGGGCTCTACGTGGACAAGGCAAGTGTTCAACCACTGAGCCACACCTCAGTGTTCAGATCTGAAATCAAGCCAGTCAGTGTTCCAGCATGGATGCATGAGGGGCTCACAAGCCCCCAACCTTAACTGAGGAGCTATTGACAACTGGTAAATACTGACAGTCAGTTTGCTTTAAGGGCATGGCCCCTGGTAGGCTGACCATGCTTCAGTGGATGGCACACAACCATAACTCTATGGGCAGCACTAATTGGAATCAGTGGGTTATTAACAAAATAAAAGGACAGGAAGTTGGAAGATGAGAGGTGAGGGGTGGGTCTCAGAGGAGTTGGGGGAGGAAAAGAAGGGAATATGATCAAGACATCGCAAGAAATTCTAAAATAATTAGTAAAGTATTATATTAAAAAGAACAAGACATACATATTCTCCATGTATGAAATTACCAAAGATTAAAAATGAATATATATCCATATATAAAATAATGTATATGTACATATACTTAAAAAACAATAGAAACAGAATAAAATAAAGGGCATGAATTTCACTATTTACCTTTAGAATTTGTTGAATCTATAGGAACTCAAGAGAAAACATTTAATTAACAGTAAATAATGGGCCAAAATAAACAGCATCCAGCTAAATGAATCAATTCCAAACAAAAGCAAACTTCTCAAGCAGGATGCTTATGCTTTCTATTCTCATACATTTTTAATGAATGAGAAGCAAACAGCTTCTTCCAAGTTATTGGTTAATCTTCTTTCCTTCCTTTCTTCCCTCATTTCTCCCTTTCTTCCTCCCTTCCTTTCTCTCTCTTTTTCTCTTTCTTTCTTTCTTTCTTTCTTTCTTTCTTTCTTTCTTTCTTTCTTTCTTTCTTTCTTTCTTTCTTTCTTTCTCTCTCTCTCTCTCTCTCTCTCTTTCTTTCTTTCTTTCTTTCTTTTTTTGAGAAAGTTCAGGAAAAAAATCACATTGAATCTGATAATTTGCATGATGTTTACAATCACTTCAAATTTTTTTTCAACGTAAGGACAGGGTATTTTTTTTTCAAAAAAAGAAATTATTTAATCAAGAAATAATGTCTTAGAAGTATTCATAATTGTTTTGTTGATTATATTTTCTTTTCCTGATCTACACATCATTTCTATGTTGTTTCTTAAAATATTTATGAAAGGGATGGAACATGCCATAGGAAAACGAAGGTCAAAGGGTTTAGTAGAACCTGGAAAGATCACTCAGAAGTTAAGAATAAGCACTGCTCTTCCAAAAGACCTGAGTTCAGTTCCCAGTACCAACTTTGGGCAGCTTGCAACCATCTGTAACTCAAGCTCTGGGGGATCTAGTATCCTGTACCCATCTCTGAAGACACCTGCATTCATGTGTACATACACACAAAGACACACACAAATACACACCTAGCAAAGAAAAAAATCTTAATAAATGAAAGATTAAATGCCTTCTATCAATGATTCTGCTTTTGGGGATAAAAGTAAATTAATTGAGAAGCCACCTAAATAGGAGGGGATGGCCTCTATCACACAGCTAACTCTGGCCCCTGAGAGTGGAAGAAGAGGCAGAGAGAAGGTAGAGAGACTGGGGTAAAGGTCTACCAGGCTTCTTAGGCATCCGTGGACCAAAAAAAAAAATTGTCACTTAATAACTCTGCTAAATGAACTAAGCTATGTTCCACCCAATAATGAATGAACTAAATGATTTCCCTTTTATTAAAGAAGAGAATATGATATAGAGTAATGAGATCTGGACTAGGGGACTTCCATTTTGAGATCAAATAGTCATCATTTGAGATAAATCAAATAAATTTTGGGTTTATTGTTCTCAGTTCTATGGTTTCAACAAAACTATCTCCTCT
>CABHPQ010002666.1:0-65475 GCA_902168405.1 Peromyscus aztecus
TATACTGTTGGTTTTGAATGAATGGAAGTATCAAACAGAAACAAGTACCATTACATTGTAACAGTCATCAAATTGATATTTACAACATCCAACAGAAGAACTTAGCTAGGAAAACTTTGTTAAAAATTTAATGCTGAAGTTAAAAGAATCTTGAAAGAGATTATACTAGCCTGTTTTTTTTTTCTTGGGCTTGACAATGGAACTGGAACTGAAAAGTAAAAACAATAACAAGGCTATCCAGAAATAGCAGCAGGAAAACATGAAGCAAATTATCTCAAAAAGGGAAAAAATATGCAATCTTGATTAGAGAAGAACAGGCTTGGAGATGCTGGGCAGAAGGAGCAGGCTTCAAGACCTGTTTTGAAACCTTAGTTAAGGTTTCCATTGCTGGAAAAAGATACCATGACCATGGCAACTCTGAAGGAAGATATTTAATTAGTATGGTTTGTTTATAGTTCAGAGGTTCAGTCCATTTTTATCATGCTGGGACATAGTGGCTTGCAGGTAGACATGGTGCTGGAGAAGGAGCTGCTACATATTAACATGCAGGCAACAGGAATTACACTATCTCACTGGGAGTAGCTTGAGCATAGGAGACCTCAAAACCCACTACCACAGTGACACACTTTCTCCAAAAAGACCACACTTGCTCCAACAAAGCCACACCTCCTAATAGTTCCACACTCTTTGGGGGCCTTTTTCTTTCAAACCACCATACCCATCATAGCCTGCATGTCCAGCCTGCCAAAGAAGACTGATTTTTTCAGCTGTGGTAGCTGTCCCCTAGTAGCAGTTTGTCTAGAACATGGACTTTGGTACTTTGGTACCTTTGGGTACTCGTTTTGTCTGTCCCTTCCCAAGTTCACTTTAAGCTGCTGGATATTCATGTGAGCTTTCCAAGTTGATTTATTTCACAGTGTGGCTTTGACAGCTGACCAGTGTTGGAAACACATATCTGAGAAAAGTATCAAGTTCTCACTAGAAACCAAGACATACATTATGAAAAGAAATGTCTGTGATTTCGAGGCCAGCCTGGGCTACTGAGTGAGTTCCAGGAAAGGCGCAAAGCTACACAGAGAAACTCTGTCTTGAAAAACCAAAAAAAAAAAAAAAAAAAGGAAAGAAATGTCAAAATTAAAAGAAAGCAAGCAAACAATAACGAATCCTACAAGGAGTGAGATTATTTTCTTAATCAAAGTTAAAATTTCATTGACATTATTACTTGGCAAAAGAAACATATGGGAAAGGGCTTTAGGTTCGCCATTGCTATGGTCCCATTAGGAACTTAGGGAGGTGAAAGCCAAAAGGAAAAAAATTAGGAGAAGAGGAATGTAACATGTAATTGACTGTCTATGATGTGGTAAATACAAGGAATAGAGATTCTTTAAGGTATGATGGTACTGGAAAGTTTTATGGTTCTGCCAATTTTGTTCATTCCATGTGATTTCATTAACCAAGATGATGGTGAAGTCACATGGTGGTCACCTTCTTACTGATGTCACTAACCAAGGAGAACAAGTCACATGACTGCCTCTATCTTGATGTGATCACTAGCTATGATGATGATAAAATGACATTGTTGCTTTCTGCTTATTGTAAACTTAGATCCATGATAAAATAACCCCATTCATCAGCAGGGTGAGATTCCTTTGCAGGTTCCATGAATTTCACAGATTAAATGTGAGCTCTCATGCTTTTCTTTTAATAAACTACCATACAAGTTATTATGGATACAGGGAAAGAAATGACCTCAGATATAATCCCAAAATAGCAAATCAAAGAAACAAACAAAAGCATTCCATGGTCCTAAATCAAGAAACATGAATCCATATGTCTCACCACACAACTTTTAAGTGTAAATGCCAAGAAATGTCATCTGGATCTCATTTTGGCTTCCTTTCATCTCCTAGGTACAATCTGTTGCTGGGAAAGGAATCCATGTTGGGATCAAAAGGCACTAAGAGATATCTGCAGTGTCATAAGTGGCACTGTTTTTCTAGAAATACATGGAGAAAGTTGCTGTGGGAATGTTCTGTATGGCAAATGTGTTGCTAATAAAACACTGATTGGCCAGTGGCTAGGCAGGAAGTATAGGCGGGATTAACAGAGAGAATAAAAAGAACAGGAAGGCGGAGGGAGTCTCTGCCAGCTGCCAGCCAGGACAAGCAGCATGTGAAGATGCCAGTAAGCCACGAGCCATGTGGCAAGGTATAGATTTATAGGAATGGATTAATATAACATATAAGAGCAGTTAGCAAGAAGCCTGCCACTGCCATACAGTTTGTAAGCAATATAAGTCTCTGTGTTTACTTGGTTGGGTCTGAGTGGCTGTGGGACTGGCAGGTGAAAGAGATTTATCCTGACCGTGGGCCAGGCAGGAAAACTTAAGCAACAAATGGTGCCAGAACATGGGACAGGAATTTCCACCTAAAACCTGAGAAAAGATTCTAAAACGGAGCTAAAAACAGCTTCCTAATTATCTCTCTCAAATGAGGGGCAGCTTGCTGGTTTGAGCTACTTGTGGGTTCCTGGCGTGTGTACTCGACCTGCAGTATGGCGGGAATGAGGCCTCTGCAAGTGGCACATTAAATTGCATGGTGGATTTAGCCTTTGCTAGTACAAAACAAAAAGAAGAGGTTTCTGGGCTACACGCTGCTTTGATAGAAGCATAGACCCACAAAGGCTCCCAGAGCTGACAGTAAACGCATCACGCCATGTTGGGAAGCTGAGGTGGGCGGAGCCAGCAGCCACAGCACCATTTCAGTCTTAGAATGCTGCAGTTTAAAGTAACAGGTTCACAATAAGACAGATTCAGATGGAACAAGACTTTAAATGCTTTAAAATGTTTGTAAAAATGTACGTAGGCTTCAAAGAGAGAGAAAAAGGAATATATACAGTTATATAAAGAAATAGATAGTTTTGAAAAATGAAGTCTTTAAAGAGACAGTAAAGGTAGTATAAAATATAAGCCACATAAAGATGGATATCACACAGAGAATCTGGATTGTGTTGTCTTTGGGATTCTTAACTGCAGAGAGATATTTGATTGTAAAGGAAGCTGAGTTAAACCAATATGTATATTTTAAAGATACCTTGACTTCAAAATTTGGATGTAAGGATATGTTGCTTTGGAAAGGAAGCTCTGATTTTGTTTCCACAGAAAGCCAGAGGCTATGGATTTGTTCCAGATTCAGATACATCAGGTTTGACCAGCCAAGACCACCTGAATGGTCTCTGATGACACCATGGCTCAGATGATCCAACATCCAGAACCGTTTCAAGGCAACTGGCTCAGATGATACACCCTCACGGACTACTCCATAATTCTAAAATTTTCTTTGTGTCCCCATAAGATACAGCACCCCCCTCCAGCAGGAAGTAGTAAGAGAAGCTACGCCCAAATTCCCAAATTATATGTAATTTACTTTAAGGTTAAAACCTTCCTTTTTGAAAAAAAAAAGGGGGGGGGGAGTGCTGTGGGAATGTTCTGTATGGCAAATGTGTTGCTAATAAAACACTGATTGGCCAGTGGCTAGGCAGGAAGTATAGGCGGGACTAACAGAGAGAATTAAAAGAACAGGAGGGCAGAGGGAGTCTCTGCCAGCTGCCAGCCAGGACAAGCAGCATGTGAAGATGCCAGTAAGCCACGAGCCATGTGGCAAGGTATAGATTTATAGGAATGGATTAATATAAGATATAAGAACAGTTAGCAAGAAGCCTGCCACTGCCATACAGTTTGTAAGCAATATAAGTCTCTGTGTTTACTTGGTTGGGTCTGAGCAGCTGTGGGACTGGCAGGTGAAAGAGATTTATCCTGACCGTGGGTCAGGCAGGAAAACTTAAGCAACAGAAAGTAATGTTGGTTGTCTTTTTGTTCTATCTGAGTATGCTAGGGGATGAGATTAGTTGGATCTGTTTTCTTCTCTTTTGGCTGGAATTGAACACTTTTAGAAAACAACTTGTTAAAATAATCCCAATTTAAAATAATGGTATCCTTAAGTGTCACTTTCACTCAGAAAAGCAACTGCCCAGGGAATCACATGGCCCAAGACATTCAGACATGATCACACCAAAACATTGTCTGTTTTCCCTTGTCCAATACTAACACCAAAAAAATCTTTTAGGTTCCCTCAAGGAACTTTGCTGTTAAGGAAAAGCAGGAAGAGTCTGGTGCTCACAGAAAGGAGATAGGACATTAGGTTAGGCTTCAAGACCACTTTCACATTATTCAATTTCTCCTTAGTCAGAAAGGGAGTATTACATTGAAAGAAGTTGGAGAGCTTCTGAGATAGCCAGGGGAGTTAGTTTCCCCCTGTCTAGGCAAATCTCTTTCTTTTCTCTGTTTTTCATGATGTTGGGTAGGCCTAATTATTTCCCATTCCAGTTGTTAGAGTCCAACCACCTATCTCAAAGGAGGAGAGATTATTTTTATATAAATTTAGAGTCACTTAATATTCCTTAAAGGCATAACTTCACTTGTTCATTCTCATAACCTTCAGACTGTCATGACCACCAACAACTTTGCTTTTCATTGAATTTCCTAAACTGGTCTGTGCACACAATTAACTGCTTACAATTGTATTTTCTCAGCTCTTCCCTACATTGCTGAGAAATCTCCTGGGATCGTAACCCACTCAAAACAGTATAGCTAACTTAAGACACCATAATATAGCAAAGAACAGTTTTGGTTTTTTTTTACAGGGGAGAATATTTGGACTTTCTTCCAGATTGATTTGAAATCCAGGATGAACTCCTTAAATTGTTGGAAAAAATGTCAGTGTTGCACAAAAGAACACATGAACAAAGGGTCATCATCTACTCAAAGGCAGTGTCTTTTTTTGCAAAAAGGGTTGTACATGTCAAAACCCAAACTGGGCTAGTGATCACATATGTCCAGGACAGCTTTTATCCCTAATGTACATGGCAACTGTGTCTCATTCTTCTAATTGGTGCTCAACTTCACAATCTGACAGGAGTGTTTCCAACAAGGGGGGACGGGAAATTCCTTGAATGTGTATCTGTGCACTGTTTCTCATATTGTTGTGTTGCTCTAATTTACCAAAAAGAAGAATATATTCTTTTTTTTAGGGACTAAGAGTTAAGGTTTTAATGACAGCTTCTCAATCTTGCAATTTTCTCCATCTTCTCTTGACAAATAGGGCATTAAGCTAACATGTACATTCTTCTAAGGCAATTCATGTGAGATCTCATCCTCATCAACATGATCTAATAGTGTCTCTAAATGTTAGATAGATATATACATGTATAGTGAGCAAGAATCCAAGTGAACTTAGCACAGCACAGGAGAGACAATGCCAGCCTGAATACCTTTTTTCAATAAGTATTCCCTTGAAAGGCACTTTTAAATAGTGTGGAATTCATGTCCCACAGTTTTAACACCAGTCTCTATCCTTTGCTTAAGCTTTCTCCACTAAAGAATTCATATCCTAATTCCAAAGTTCACAATGAAATAGCCAAGACTAATGTGTGTGAAAACTTGCCTTCATGCCCTTGTCCAACATTGAAGGACACACAGAAAACTGGAAAACTCTATAAAAAAGTTCACCAGTGGTGTGCAAATAAATGCCTTTTAAATTCACCTACTTTTAAAATTCTTATCACCTTCATCTCTAAAAACCTAAGCATTTTTGTCTATTTTTCTTTTTCCCTTCAGTTCTGATGTACAATCAGTTATGCAGGTTTATAAATTCTCTACTTTCAAACACTTCATTTTCTTCCTCACAGCTGTGGCTCTAACTTAATTGTATACTTTTCAGTAATTATGGAAATAGCATCCTATCTGGGTCACCATTTTTCCACTTCTCTGAATTTCAGTCTGCTGCAAAACACTTATGGGTCCTTCTAATTAAAGCTTCTCTTTCTTGCATCATGGGTACAGCCAGTCTCACACTCAGGATGTCTAACCCCTTAGAACAGCATCAGAGAAGGTTCTGTGGTGCATGTCATGTTACAGAAAAATCACACTATTCTGTGTCTGAATGGTTCTAGATCAGTGGTTCTCAACCTCCCTAATACTGTGACCCTTCAATACACTTCCTCATGTGGTGTTGATCCCCAACCATATAATTATTTTGTTGCTTGTAGCTGTAAGTTTCTCTGGTCCCACCTGGCCCCACAGTCCCATGTTTCTTGGTCTAGCCCAGCCCCTTGGTCCCACAGATGCTTATAAAATAATCACTCAGAGGCTTAATATTAACTGCAAATTATATGGCCTAGTGGCTCAGACTTCTTGCTAACTAGTTCTTACAACTTAACTCAACGTTTGTGTGAATATTTTCAGTCAGTTAGCTTATACATTCTTACCTACTTGATAAATCACATCTACATTTTACTAACAAGACAAACTGGATGAAATCTGTAAGTCTGAAATTTTGTGAAGTCTTTTTCACTTGATTGATTGTAGTTCCTTTCCTATGATACTTTTTTTAACAGAAGGGAAAATTGCCTACCTACATTCTTCCAATTTCCATTCTTCACTCATAGATAATGCTCATGATCAAGCAGATTCCTATCATAATTCCCAATGTGAATAGAAAAGGATGAAAAACACCAACAAGCTGTTGCTCCATTGTAGCAGTCAAAGCATGTAGGCCTGTGTCTCATGTATTTTGCCCCACTTGTGGCATTTTTTGAGGTTAGTTTCTCTGTCCTTTCCATCTTCTGAATGAGCAAGAAGCTACCTGTGTATTCCCCAGGTATGCTCAGTCAGCTTTTGAAGGATTCTCTCCACTCACCTTGTAGTTCTTGACATATTTTCAGTAAATATTGGAAAGAACTCTTTTAAAGAGGATATACATATTTTTAAAATTTTTTATATGATATTTTCATACAATACACTTGATCATATACTTTTCCCTTCCCCAATTCTTCACTAATCTCCACCACTTCCCTATGTTTCAAATTTATGTTTCAAACATGAATTCTCTATCTGTCTATCTATCTATCTATCTATCATCTATCTATCTACCATCTATCTATCTATCTATCTATCTATCTATCTATCTATCTATCTAACTATCATCTATCTACCTATCTATCTAGATCTCAAAAGGAAAGCACAATAAAACAAGAAATAAAAATAACAAAACCAATAAAAGAAAAAATACCAAAACAAAGCAAAATTAAATTTAAAATGAACAGAAAAAAATGGAATCTGTTTTGTGCTGACCAACACTCCTGGCCATGAGTCTGGTTGAGACACCCACCCAGTGACACTCCATTGGAGAAAACTTTTTCCTTTTCCTAGCTGAAATCAATTGCAAATAGCTTCTTAGTTAACAGGGGTAATACTTTGTGTCTAGTTCCCCTTTTAGGTGCTAGAATTTTATCTAGTTTGAGCCAGTGCTATTTTTCTGTACCCTGTCAAAGACTCTTTTAGCATCTCTGTTGTGTCTGGAAGATGCAGTTTCCTTGTAATCATTCACTACCTCTAGCTCTTAAAAATCCTTTTCACTTCTCTTATTATAGATTCCTGAGCCTTGAGGGGAAGGGCTTGATAAAGACAAGTTAGAGCTAAGTGCTCCCAAGTTTCTCATTCTCTGCACATACATTGTCTAATTGTGTATTTCTGTGTTAATTATTATCTACTGAAAAAAGAAGCTTCTCTGGTGAGGGTTGAGTACAGATATATTAGTATAGCAATATGTTCTTACAAGTCATTTTATTCCTGTATTACTTAAGCAGAATAATAATAGAAGGATTATCCCAAGTACCCATGACCTTCTAGTCTCAGGTTCTTGAACAGTTTATAGTGTCAGGTATGGATTGCGACTCAAAGAGTGAGCCTTGAATCCACTCAAAAAGTGACTGGTTATTTCCATAACATTTGTGCAACTATTATACCAGTATATCGCATAGGCAACTTGCTGTTATAGGTAGTCAGGCTGATATTTGTTTGAACCTTTAGCCAATGACTCAAAAACATGTAACCCATTTCTGGTACTAGAGGTTTTTTTACTTGGTGGGATAAAATGTCTAGTAGAACACTGTATCCTCCATTACATGGTGACTCCATTTAAATAACTTTCGTATATTCATTCCTGAGTGTAGTAAGTTTAATAATGCCTCCTTCCAAAACATGTCCATATCCTAATCTCCAGAACCTATGTCTAATGATGTTTTTTAGGGAACATATTTCCTGTTCTGTTAAAAATTCAAATGAGACCATACAAGATTGCTGATTGAACCTACATGCAGAGAAAATTGAGATTGTGGGATAGGAATGACATAGGCAAGGCATGAAGGAGAACATGAGAAATTATAAGTAGTAGTCGGAGCTGTATAATCAAAAGGTAAGTGATCCTGAGGCTACCTGAAGAGAGAAATATATGCTTCCCTGGGATCTTGAAAATGAGTGTAGCTCTCCATCTTAAAGAACTGTAGAGAATAGATCTATTGTTTAAGCTGCTCACATTGTGCTGCAGTCAAAGGGAAAAGACTGGGGAAGCTTGACAGCATAAAGACTAGTTTAACACTGCAAAGTATTGCAGGCAATTTTACCCTGGATATAATAGTATGTGCATGATAGTAACACTTGAAAAGTGTTTGTGACTTTGTCATATTTCCTGATAAGGTGACACAATCTACACCCAGGCTGTACAGTTCCTCATGGGCTCTAAGTAATCTTTCTATTCTTTTGGTAAGATAAGATGTACATCTGATTATGGGACAAGTTTCATGTTTGAGAGTGCATATGTTCACTCAAGGCATGCCTGGAGAAAGGATCCCTGACTCTAGAGATATAATGCAGGTCTAT
Source organism: Peromyscus aztecus (assembly GCA_902168405.1). Taxonomy (NCBI): domain Eukaryota; kingdom Metazoa; phylum Chordata; class Mammalia; order Rodentia; family Cricetidae; genus Peromyscus; species Peromyscus aztecus. The sequence continues at coordinate 8,777 of CABHPQ010002666.1, forward strand.
AAAACTAAAACACAAAGACAGAATTGAATCAAAACAAATTAAATGTCAAAAGAACTGTGTGAAAACTGTAAGATACACGGAGTGGAAATATCAAAAAGAAAAATATTTGAAACACTAATAACTGAGAAGTTATTAAAACTAACTTCAGATATTCAACAATTTACAAAACTCTAAGACTATCATGCAGAATGTAAAATAATAGATCAATAAAGAAAATAAAATTAGCTCTATAAAAATCTCCTATCCTTAAGTATTTACAAACCACAGAAAATCAAAGCTAAAAAATAGATTGTTATTATTTTTGTAATTGTTTTTCTTATTTCTGTTTATTTATTTTAGTGTAACAAGGTATCACTATGTAACCCAGAGGACCTGAAGTCTCAACCCTCCTGTTTTAACCTCCCAAAAGCTAGGGTAACTAGTATGCATTACTGAGTCTGACATTAAAGGTTTTAAAAGATATCAGAGAAAAAAAAACACCTTTCTTACAGAAAAAGAAAATCTAAATCTAATAATCTAAAATCATTCCTACTCAAAAATCATGCCAGAAAGAAAATAGAACTATTTAAAATGTTGAAAAACAGAGCAAACTAGAATTCTACATCACCAATATATCCCCTTAATTTCTACTTTAGAGAATTGTAAAAAAGATCAAATTTTAATTGAACTAGCCAGAACAATAAGAAAAAACAAAATAATAAAAGGAAAGAACCAATAGATAGAATTAAAATATATGAGCGCAATAAAAATTTAGAAATGAGCCGGCAGTATTGGCACACACGTTTAATCCCAGCACTCAAGAGGCAGAGCCAGGAAGATCTCTATGAGTATGAGCCTAGCCTGATCTACAGAGCAAGATCCAGGACAGGCACTAAACTACACAGAGAAACCCTGTCTCAAAACAAAACAAAAAGAAATCTAGAAACGTATAACACAATTGTATAGGAAGTAAAAACAGAAAAATCATTGAAAGAAATTCTTTACAAAAGTTAATAAATTTGTTTTTTACAAAGCCACTTTCTAAGGAAAACAGAAAAAGAATACTATTTATTAACCTCAGATATGGGAAGGGCATCAGTTTACTGAGTGGATATTGTGGGTGCTAATTCTCAGCTTTAGATATTAGAAAGGCATCATTATATTGAGTGGACATTAGTGGACAATGAATGAATGTATAATCAAGGAATGCTGTGAATAATTCTATCATCACAAATTTGGAAACATTGATGAAATTTATTAATTTTATGATGAACATAACCTCCAAAAACAAAAGTCTAAATCAGTCTGTACTGATTAAGGATCAAAACAATAACTAATAATCCTCTGTAACAGACTACAGATCACTTGATTATCTGGTGAATTATATTAAGCAGTGTAAATAAGAAAAAATTCTCTCTTCAACCTTGATGAGCTTCCAAGATTAGATGAGATGGGGCACATTCCCAGATGGTATAGAAAAATGGAGAGCAATTAATTGAGTAAGGGGAGAGAGATCACTACAGAGGGTATGGGAAGGAGAGGAAAATAGACTAAGGTTGTCAGAAAAAGCCAAAAAGAGACATTATTATTTATTTACCTAAAATGACACATAATATGTATAAATGTATGTGCATGCATATAACTATATAGTTTAAATGAAGTTTTCCCCTGTAGACTGACAAAGATTTCCCAAAGAACCACAGGCTATCTAACTAAAACCCTAACAATGCCAGACATGGAAAAACCTTTCAAATTTATGTCAGGGGAGCTTAAGAGATCCCCAAAATAATATAGAGTATTACTATTGTGCTTAGTTGACTTCCAGAAGTTGAAGATGAATCTCTATTATTGAAGACACTGTGTACTTTAGACACAAGACTTAGAGAATTTTGGTTGAATATGAATTGAGCACTCCTCCATTAGGAATAGCTTTAACAGTACTGGAAGATTCCAAAAAAGATTCCACAGCTTCCTACCTAGCAGTGATACCTATGAACCACAGCAATGACCAACATGGCAAGATATCTCATATGGGTGCACTAGTGGTACTCATATTTTAGTGGTAGCAAACAACTGTTTAATTAGAATTGAAGCCTGCTCAATAGGAGGAAATGGCTTGGTACTGGAACCTACCCATCTATCATGGACTAGTAAGGTGATGTAACTTAAAGGAGAATATACTATTGCCACTTTACTAAACCAGCATAATTCCTAACTACATTATAAATATTTATTCCTATTCCCTTAGGTAAATGTATCTTTGGTACTTTATTAATGAAATTTATTTTGTAACAGATGGAAACTTTCAAAGAAAATCACAACTGGTCAAATGTGGATAAAAACTGATATTTTGATGCTTAGCCTCAATGGATGAATCTACAATGCAACTCCTGCACCTAAGGCTTAAGGAAGATCCAGGAAGAGGGGGAATAATGATTTTCAGCACCAAAGAACCAAAAAGTCTACTAAGAGATTATCTTTTCTAGAGATGACATCTTTACCCATGATACCTCAACAATATGTCTGCCTAACAAAACCTGAATAAGTATAACACCAAAAGACATGCTAATGTAGAAGGAAGAAATCTCATAAGTCAATCGCCCTAGTCAAAGTAATGTAGACAACTAAATAACTGTGAATGCAGGAGAAAAAGTCTTCCCTAGGAATCAGCCCCTTAATTGATTATAAAATACCAAATTATCAGTCCTGAAATCATATCCTGATATATATACAAGTAACACTAAATGCAATGAGCATACTTGTGTATATATATTCTTATAAAAAGAAAAAGAGTATATATATTTTAAATGGAGCAAGAGGGGGGACATGCAAGGGGCTGAAGAGAGGAAAGTGGAGGAGAAAATGATGTAATTATATTTTAAATTTTGAAACTAAAAATGCATTTAAAATACAATGAAAAAACTCAGTATATTATTGGCTCATATCCAGTTCAAGTCAATTAAACATATTTGTTTTGATTTTTTAAAAATAAAAATTTCTTGCCAGGTGGTAATTGCACACACATTTAATCCCAGCACTCAGGAGGCATAACCAGGCAGATCTCTGTGAGTTTGAGGCTAGCCTGGTCTACAGAGGAAGTTTAAGGACAGGCACCAAAGCTACACAGAGAAACCTTGTCTTGAAAAAAAAAAACAAAAATAAAAAATAAAAAAAAACATAAAAATAAAAATTTCTCACTTTCTGGATACTGTTTTTTTCTTATAAAACAAAAACAATACTTTCTAAATCATTTTGAGTGCAGCAAAACATCAAAGATAGACAAATGAAGTACAAAAATAGAAGCACACCAATATCTCATAAACATAAACGCAAAACTAAAGAATATATTAGCAAATATATTATCAGAAATGTTTTGTGTAGTATTACTTTAACTAGGCAAAGATATGTTACATTTATTTATGCTGTATTTGTTTAATAATGTAAAGATGTGCTTCATTTGTTTATGGCACATGTTTTAACAATTTAAAGATATGTTATTTTGCTTGAGTAAGGTACCTGCATGATCTAATAAAAAGCTGAGTGGTCAATAGTGGGGAAATAGAGGGATAGGTGGGGCTGGTGGGCAGAGAGCATAAGTAGGAGACTCAAGAGAGAGAACAGAGAAAAGAGAATAAGGGAGAAAGTGAGGAAAATGCCTAGGAATAGCCAGCCAGGCAGCCAACAGCCAGTAAGACATGGAGTAGAACATACAGAATGAAAGAAAGTTAAAAAGTCTTGAGAAAAAAAATGTAGATAAAGAGAAACAGGTTAATTTAATTTATAAGATCTAATGGGACAAGCATAATATAAGCCAAGCATTCATAACTAATAATAAGTCTCTGTTTCATGATTTGGGAACTGGTTCTTGACCCAAAAGAAAGCATGCTACAGAAATATACAGTAAAAACATGTACCATGATCATGTGAGAATTCCATACATGCAAGGATGTTTCAACACTAGAGAACCACAACCGGACATTATGAAGACAGAGAATCTAAATTGGAGATCTCCATTAGGTCCTTATAAATTGACGAACCCTACCAAAGAGGGGGAGAAGAGACTATAGGAGTCAGAGAAGATGGAGGACTCCAGGAGAACATGACCCACTGAATCAATTAAGCAGAGCTCACATGGGCTAATAGACACTGAAGTGGCAAGCACAGGGACTTTTTGAGTTCTTTATCTATTTTGGATATCAGGCCTCTGTCAGATGTGGGATTGGCGAAGATCTTTTCCCATTCTGTAGGCTGTTGTTTTGTCTTATTGACTGTGTCCTTTGCTCTATAAAAGCTTCTCAGTTTCAGGAGGTCCCATTTATTAATTGTTGCTCTCAGTGTCTGTTATATTCAGGAAGAGGTCTCCTGTGCCAATTTGTTCCAGACTACTTCCTGCTTTCTTTTCTATCAAGTTCAGTGTAACAAGATTTATGTTGAGGTCTTTGATCCACTTGGACTTGAGTTTTGTGCATGGTGACAGATATGGATCGATTTGCAATCTTCTGCATGTTGACATCCAGTTATGCCAGCACCATTTGTTGAATATGCTTTCTTTTTTCCATGGTACAGTTTTGGCTTCTTTGTCGAAAACCATATGTTCATAGGTATGTGGACTAATGTCAGGGTCTTGAGTTCAATTCCATTGGTCCACATGTTGGTTTTTATGCCAGTACCAATCTGTATTTATTACTATAGCTCTATAGTCGAGCTTGAGGTTGGGGATCATGATGCCTCCAGAGTTTGCTTTATTATACAGGATTCTTTTAGCTATCCTGGGTTTTTTGTTTTTCCATATAAAGTTAAGTATTGTTCTTTCCAAGTCTGTGAGGAATTGTGTTGGGATTTTGATAAGAATTGCATTGAATCTGTATATTGCTTTTGGTAAGATTGACATTTTTACTATGTTGATTCTACCTATCCTTGAGCATGGGAGATCTTTCCATTTTCTGATATCTTCTTCAATTTCTTTCTTCAGAGACTTATAGTTCTTATCGTACAGGTCTTTCACTTGCTTAGTTAGAGTTACCCCATGGTATTTTATATTATTTGTGGCTATTGTAAAGGGTGATGTTTCTCTGATTTCTTTCTCAGCCCCTTTTTCATTTGTATATGGGAGGGCTTCAGTGCCTATTTTTATAATTCCTAGCCAGTTAAGAGATATCAATGAAAGATTCTCCCACAGGGAATATTCAATAGCAAAACCATGTGCCAATATTTTGTATGACAGCCATTGGAAGTAATATGTAAACAAATTTCTAGATCTATAATTTATCATTACATTGAAGATATTTGTATCTGTAGCTGATGCAAATACAGATACCTTAGAAAGAAGGTTTGAAAAGGAAAGAAAATTTTGCCCTGTTTGTGGTTACAAATTACTCCTGAAAAAATACAAAGAGGAGATTCTATTAATTATTTAGGATATAAAATAGGTCTACAAAAATTAGACCTCAAAAGTTGCAAATTAGGAGAGATAAATTATGGACACTCAATGACTTTCAAAGATCATTTGGAGACATTTCCTATCTATGGACTGCTGTTGGGGTAAAAAACAATGAACTGAGTAATTTGTTCAAAACCTTAGAAGAAGGTGACAAGGACTTAAATAGTTCAAGAGAATCATCTGCTGAAGCTAAGAGAGAATTGGCTTTGGTGGAAAAGAAAATACAAGATGCACATGTGGATTGTGTGGCTGCAAAGCTTGATTGCATTCTGGTTATTTTACCCTCTAAGCAATCTCTAACAGGAATTCTAATGCAGAGGGAAGATATTATATTGGAATGGATATTTCTGCCATATAAACAGAGTGAAAAATTAAAAACTTATGTGGAAAAGATCTCTGACTTGATTTTAAAGGAAAATTGAGACTTCATCAATTAGCTGGAATAGACCCAGCAAAAATTGTTGGTCATTTAACTAATGATGAAATTGACAAATTATGGGCAGAAAGTGAACCTTGGCAAAGAGTTTGCAGTGATTATTTGGGAGATATTAACAACAAATATCCAAAAGTGATAGAATTAAACTTATAAAGAGAGCTAAAGAGTTTCGCATTGTATGAGAAACACCAATATAAGGAGCCTGTACATTTTATACAGATGTAAACAAAAAAGAAAAGGTAGGTTACAAATAAGAAAATTTAAGTAAAGTGGTTCAAAATTCTTATAATTCTGTCCAAAAATCAGAATTATATGCTCCTCTGATGGTACTAATATATTTTTTTGGAACTTCTCAACAGTTACTGACTTTCAGCATTTTGAAAGAATGGTCTCATATATTGAAACTGCAGAATTTATTCCTGATGAGTCAGAATTAACTTCCTTATTTATTCAGTTACAAGATATAATCAGGAATAGGAAGCATCTCTTATATATAAATCATATCAGATCCCATACAAGTCTGCCAGGCCCTCTAGCACAAGGTAAAGAAGAGACTGATAAATTACTGATAGGAAATGTGCTAGAGCCCTCAGAAATTCATTTAAAAAAAAACATTATGTCAACAGTAAGGGCTTAAAAATGATTTTTCCATAACCTGCCAACAAGCCAAAAAAAGTCCTACTTTTTTTTTTTTTTTTTTACAAACTCCACTGCCGGGGGATATAACCCAAAGGGGTACTCAGAAGAATGAAATCTGGCAGCTGGATGTGTTTCATTTTGTAGAATTTGGAAAATTGGAATATGTACACCACAGCATTAAAACTGGCTTTGGAGTTGGAGTGTGGCTCTCTCCCATCTTGAAACTCAAACACGCTTGTTTGAAAATGCAAAATCTGTATCATGTCAGAAGAGCCACCTCATATGAAACAGAAGAAAAACAAAAATAAGGGACTATTCTATTGCCACTAATGTCATAATTCTTTGTTTCTATTTTAACTCTTTAAAACTTTTCTTAAGGTTTGGATTTTATATATATAACTTTTCATAATATTAATGGTCATATATAATACTAACTAATTCTAGAAAAAAGGCATTATCTAGTTTCCTGTACATGATTTCAGATTTGAATCTCTATCAGTATTCTGCAGAGAACCATGACTATGCCTAACAGTGACTTTGAAGTCTCCAAGAGATGATGAGGTCCCACAACTACAATACATTCAGGATGGTGATAATACCACAAAACCAACAAACACCACCCAAAGATCAGCTTTGAACTACAAACTTCTCAGGACAATTTTGAGATGGCTAGCTGAGATGATCTATGTTCACATACTACTGGAGCAAACGACTTTAGACAAGCCCTGCATTTTCACATTGTGTAGATACTGAACAAAAATTGATATAGCTAACTCTCTAAGAACTTCAAAATTGACCCCAAAATTTTCTTTTCAACCCCTAAAGATGCTGTTGCCCCCAGACAGTAGGAAGTAATTTTAGAAACATGACACCTACATTCCCAAGCGGTGGGATAGGTGGTTTTTGGTTTCTCAGTGGGTTATGGATAATTATTATTGTTTAAGATAGGTAGTTACAAGTTGTTATTGTTTAGGAAAAAGGCTAAACAAAGGAGATTAGACTTCTGGTTCTTGCTTGAAAAAAAAGAGAATATAGATAAGAGGTACTTTATTGAATCTACTCTAAAAAAGATACAGTAATAATAGAATAAAATGTTAGATTATTGAATCTATTCTGGAAAAAAGGGGAAGATATAGATTTGATAAGATGAAAAGAAAGATTATTGACTACTTTTAAAAGACAACTACTAGTTTTAAATATTTTACATTGGATTGGATTTTGTATATTGTATACAAATTATGTATATTGATATAAATTTGAGGTTGATTCTGTTAGAAAATACTGTACATATGTTTCTAATCTTGTGCAATGTATTGTACCTATACAGCTTGTTTAAAAATGTAATGTAATTTTCTAGTCCTTGACAGTTATTAACAACTCTTTGGGAAAATAAAGAAATGCAGGTAAATAGTCATTACAATCAAACTTGTAGTTGTACTAGGTATGTTTTCAAGGTCAAGCAGAGATATATTTTACATACACAGGTGATGTTCAAACACTTCAGAGATCTACAGAATATGGCATTTAAGATGTTTCAATAACCTAGATTTTTTTCTTTTTTTTGCTCAATCATGCTTATATACCTTTCTGTGCCTTGTAATCTTACTTCCTCTCTCCACCCACCTACATCACTTCCTCTTTCTGCTCAGCTCTATCACTTCCTGTCTGTCTGTATAGACCTCTGGACCTCTATAGTTAACTAGTGCTGGGATTAAAGGCATAAGCCACCATGCCTGGCTCTGTTCCCAGGGTGTCCTTGAACTCACAGAGATCCTGATGAACCCCTGCCTCCTGAATGCTATGATTAAAGGTGTATGTACCACAGGCTGATCTCTAGCAGCACCAATCTTCAGCACCAATGGGCATTGAAGAAACTCCCTATGGAGTTTAGGTTCATTGGGGCAATTGCTAGCCACTGGGCAAGAAAATGCCCTTGCTTTAACTGCTGACAGTATGATGTACAAAATGGACAAGTAAGACACAAAAGAAAGAATGACTGATCCTTGCCAAGACAAGGTAAGAAAGCTCTTTAGAAAATCCTGCTTCACAGATGAGTCTGTCACCTATGCTAGGCCTGGACGCTGAAGATGGGTATTCCAACATTGCTGAGAAATCTCTGGTGACTGTCCAGGCTGCCAGCTGTTTCTTTCATTCCTCCCATTTTTTGAAAGTTGCTTGTTTCCACTTCCTATTTAACTAGGTAATATTATTTCCTTTTCGGGTCTCTGAGGGAGTTGAAGATTAGATAGTTATAGTTACAATTTGCCTTGTTAACAAATTCAGAAAAGAATCTCACTAAAGAGATGTAAAATGTTTAAGTTTGAAAGACATCAAAAGATAGTTTTCAGTTGGTAATACAAGTTATGATAGAAAGTGAGTTAGGTACACTTTGGACTCACCAAAATAGGATATATAATGGAATTATTTCACTGAATTTGTCAAATGCAAATAGTCTAGGACACTGTTGATGTATTTACTACCTGTATGTATTGTATATATTTATTGTACTTACTGTGTAAACTTTTCTTTTATTAGTTATTTTTTTAGACAAAAAGAAGAGGAAATGTGGTGATATTTTATTTATGTGTTAACAAATAAAGCTTGCCTGGGGATCTGAGGAAAAAGCCAGCCACTATATTAAACATAGGGGTCAGGCAGTGGTAGAATACACCTTAATCCTAGCATTCAGGAGGCAGAAGTTCATCAGGATGTCTGTGAGTTCTAGGACACCCTGGGAACAGAGCCTGGCATGGTGGCATATGCCTTTAATCCCAGCACTAGTTAACTATAGAGGTCCAGAGGTCTGTACAGACAGACAGGAATTGATAGAGCTGAGTGGAAAGAGGAAGTGATATAGTTGGGTGGAGAGAGGAAGTAAGATGGCAGAGCACAGAAAGGTGTTTAGGCATGAGTATATGGGAAGCAGCTCTCTTGGGCTGATATTTTCTAGCACTAAGAACTTGTGGCTGGCTTGTTCTATCCCTCTGATCTTTCAGCTTTCACCCCAATATCTGGATCTGGGTTTTTTACTAATAAGACTGTTTAGCAATTCATGTTACAATTACCAGCATGGGAAGATATCCCATATGGTTGAACTAGTGGTACTCAGTTCTTGGTGGTAGCAAACAACTGTTTAATTAGAATTAAGGTCTGCTCAACAGGCCTTATTGTATTCTGTTTTGTTCTGTTTGTCTGTGGTCTTTTGGAGACCTGCTCTTTTCTGAAGAAGAAACAGAGTAGCAGTGGATCTGGGGGAGAGGGTAGTTGGAGGGGGAGCTAGAAGGAGTAGATGGAAGAGAAACTGTGTTTCAGATGTATTATATGAGAGAAGAATCTATTTTAAATGAAATATTAAATATCAACTAAAGCAATTGATTATGTAAACCAACTAATTTATCACATGATTTTTATCATTGATGCAGACAAAAATAATTTCACAAGTTCTCACATACATTGTGGATTGAAGTGTCTGTAGTTGGAATTTTCTTTGGGCCACCAATCAGGTCACAAATAAAGACACAGAGACTTATTATTAATTATTAATGCTCAACATTAGCTTAGACTTGTCCCACTAGCTATGTTAAATTAATTTAACCTGACTCTATTCATCTATGTTTTATCTTGGGGCTTTTTACCTTTGTTTCATTGTGTATGTCCTACATTCCTGCTTCCTCCATGTCTTTCTGTCTGGCCCCTGACTTTTCACTGGTGTCTCTTTTTCTTTCTTCCTCTGAGCCATAATTCCTCCTCCTACTTTCTCTCCCTGTCCAGAAGTTTTGCCTATATGTTTTCCTGCAGTATTGGACATTCAGCTTTCTATTACACCAGTCAGGTTTCTTAGGCAGGCAAGGTAAAACAGCAACACATCTTTACATAATTAAACAAATGCAGTACATTTTTAAACAAATGCAGTACATAGTTAAACAAATGAAACATGTATTTGCATAGTTAAATGAATATTCTGCAACAAATGTCTGCCACAGGCTCCTTTCTGAGCACTTGTTCCCAAGCTACTTGGGACAGTTGTGGAAGTTTTAGGAGGTATAGTTTTACTAGAGGAAGTAAGTCACTGGAGCCGGCTCTCAGGCTTTGTAGCCCTATTCCATTTGTCCATACTTTTTGCTTCCTGAGTACAGATGCAATGTAGCCACTGCTTGTCATGCTTTCCTTGCCATTATGAACTCTTTGTCTGGACAGAAAGTGAAAACAAACCTGTCCTTAAGTTACTTTGGTCAAGTATTTTGTCCCAACAATGAGGAAAGTAACTAATATGCTCATGATAAAACATACATTAAATTCATATACAAGATATGACAAAATCCTATGGTTTACTTTATTCTCAATGATGAGAACATGAACAAGGATATCATATTTGCATTCACCATACCATTAAAACAACAACAAAAAAACCAGCAGACAGATTAATAAGAAAGAAGTAAAACTCTAATTGTTTGCAGATGAAGTGATTATCAGAAAAAATCTGAAAAATATGACAAAACCCCCTTGATGATAAGGATTTATAGCACGGTTGCAGGTACAAAATTAATAGGCAAGACAATATCTTTCCTATATTCCAGCAATAAAAAAATAGAACTTGGAACTTAAAAACATTATACTGTTTATATTTAGACAGTCCTAACATAAAATGCTGGGGCATCAAGCTAATAAAATTTATTCTAAATCCATACAAGGAGTTTTGGGAGGCCCTACTGGTCAGAGGTTACAATCTACCATAGGCTGGCAGCTCTCTCTGAGCTCTGCAACATGGATGACTCCCCCCCCCCCCAGTGAAAGACACCCTGTTCTCTACCCAACCTTATTTGGAGACTGTCTCTATGCCCAGATATCTGTCTCATCTCTAGTATGACCCTTAACCCAGTTCCTTGCAGGTTTCCTCCTGCTTCCCATATGACAGTTACACATTGTTCTTGGAGCGTCATGATAGGACTTCCACATATAATAACTAAACTTCTACTAGAAGCTTTATGATATGAGCATGCTGTTTAATTCAAACTAGGTGAAGACCCAGTCACTGTCCTCATCATTTACATCTCCCCTCATGCTGGAGTAAAGTTGACTCAATTTACTGAAGTCATCTCCCCATTCACTGAAGAAATCTCCATTGTGCTCACAGGCCATACAAAGCTTTCTTTCATTGCTTCTGCCTCTGTTCCTCATGGACTGGTGGCAAATGGGTTGCAAGAATGACGAGGACTCCAAAAAAGGAGGATCAGAATTCAGATGAAATAAATAAAAGAACTAAATAAGTAGAGGAATTGCATGTACATAGATAGAAAGTCTCTATGAGTTGAGAAAACTTACCTTCCCAGTGTGATCTGTAAACTTAATGTAATCTCAATGGTTATTATCTAGAGATTGGCAAAGTTATTGTGAAGTTAGTGTGTAGACACAGGATACACCAATAGACAACACAATACTGTGTAGCAAGAATCTTAAAAGTTCTGGCCAACTTCTCAACCTGTCTTGTTTCCTCAGACTGGAAGCTTCTGTGTCCTCATTCCAATGGATCTCAGCTGAACTGTGCTGATTGAAAGCCTGAAAGCTTAACCAGCCAAATGCTTCTAGTTTCTGGTCTTCACGCCTTATATACCTTTCTACTTTCTACCACCACTCCCTGGGATTAAAGGCTCGCTTTCTGGGAATAAAGGCGTGTGTCACCATGCCTGGCCATTTCCAATGTGGCCTTGAACTCACAGAGATCCAGAGGAATTTCTACCTCTGGAGTGCTAGGATTAAAGGTGTGAATGCCACCATTTTCTAGCCTTTGTATCTAGTGGCTGTTCTGTCTCTGACCCCAGATAAGTTTATTAGGGTGCACAATATTTTGGGGAACACAATACCACCACAATACTGAAGAACAGATAGGAAGGAAAGCACTACCCACTTTAAAGACACACTGTAAAGCTACAGTAATCAGAACAGTTTTTTATAAAATATAACAAATATGACATAATAGTGAGCTCAGGAATGCAGTTCACTGATCTTCAGAAAGGAAACAAAAGCAAGGCAATGGTGCTCTTTACTCGGCCTCTTTAGTTGATATTGAGAACTGGATATTCATGTGCAAAAAAACTGACATGTTTAACACACTTCCTAAAATCAATCCCAACTAGATTCATATATAAATGTAAAATATGACACTAGAAGGCAGCCCTGGAGCAAATTCATGACCTTTGGCTTATGGTGACTTCAGTAGTAATACCAAAGGCATAGATGGCAAAAGAAAGATTTGATTGACTAGATTCCATTAATATTTTCTGCTCTGTAAAATTCATTGTTTATGCATGAAAAGACATGCCATAGGTTCGGAGAAATATATGCAAATATATACCTATGTAGAATTGTATCACAGGATAGTATTAAGCAAAACTAACAGTTACCTGGAAAAAAAAATTAGACAAGAAATCTTGCTGATACTTGACCAAAGATGATGCATAGATGACAAAAAAGAAAAAGAAGTACAGGGGGAAAAAAGAAACAGAAAACAGATATTCTGTGTCATACGGAACCAAGAGAGGCACACTAAAATAATATTTCACCATGACCTGTTTATTAATAAATTAATGTACAACACACAGCACGGTGTCAAAATCAAATGCTGGTGAAGACAAGAAGTGACGGAGCTCACCTCCTGGCTGCTGGGAGTGTAAAGTGGTTCAAACAGTTTAGAGCTCTGTGGTGGAACTCATCTCAGCATCCTTGCCAGGAGAAACAATACTTGATATTTCTGCAGAAGATTTGGTAACTTTAAATGTTCATAAAATATCCTCCTGCACATACATGTGCTTCTTCATTTATTGATATTACTTCAAAGAAAAAAAACGTCCATCAGGAGATTGGTTAAACTGAATTTTGTGGAGGCAATAGAAAACTGTATGAGGTTAAAAGTAAAACAATGAGTTTTGAGATCATGATAACATTTAGACAAAATTTAACCATATATTACAAAGTGAAATAAGCCAGTCTAAAAAAGTTTTCAACACTGCATGTCTATTATTACAGGACAATACAGATAAAAGAAAACTATGTAAAAACAACAACAAAAAAGATTTGTGTTTGCATATAATTAGGGGAGAGGAAAGAGGAATAGGAGGATTGAGAATTTTATTATATACTTTTCATAAAATATATTTTGATCATATTATTTCCCCCCTTTTCCTCTCCCAACTTTTCCCATGTTCTACTAAATGTTACTCACAACAAACTCCTTGTTTATCTAGCCCTCATATGTTTTCTATCTTCTCTTCTACAATATTCCCTGAGCCTTATATATGGGGGTTGTTTTATATATGAATCCATAGAGACTAGGCTCTACAGTTCTGAGTTTTCATTAGTTGTTGTTTTCTGTCATTGTCTCTGTCTGTTGTAAAAAAAAAGTTTCCATGATGAGATGAGAGAACTACACGTATCTGTGAGTCTAAGAACAAGTATTTAAAATGTAATTAGAGATTATGTTGGTGTAGTAAAGTGGTAGTTGTAGGTGTGACTCTGAGATCAATGACTTCATTAGCCCCAGGTACTTAGCAAAGTTTTCAGTACTGGGCATGTTTTCTCTCTTGTTGAGAAGGTCTTCAGTCTATATAGAGAGCTATTGGTTACCCTAAAGGTATGTGTACAATTATTTCACCCTTAGTATTATCAAGCCATGCTGGTCATTGTGGTTCATGGACATAATAGCTAGATAGAACTGCTGTTTGTTTCCTGAATCACACTATTATCTATCTACTGTAAAAGGAAGAAAAAAACTATAATACCCATAAGTCTGTGTATAAATATACATATGAAATTTAAATGAAATTTTCTCTGATAATACTCCTTCCAAGAGCCAAAGACCAGCTTACAAAAACCCAAAATTTAGGCATGAGAAGCCCTCTTTAAAGCATTGAATTTCTTTATGCATAAGTATACTTACATAATCAGATTTTTATACTAATTACATTAGGGATATGAATTCTTTTCAGAGAAATTTTGTTTAAATTTTTCATTTTGGCTTAGATTCTGTTTTTATTTCTTTCCATTCCTAATACCACTTGCTTTGTGGTCAAGTATATGGTCACTTTTAAAGAAGGTTCAATGAGGTGTGGAGAAGAAAGTATATTAATTTGTGTTTGGGTAAAATGTTCTGTAGCTATCTTAGGTCAATTTGAATCATAACATCTGTTAATTTCATTATTTCTCTGTTTAGTTTCTGTCAGGATGACCTGTCCATTGATGTGAGTGGCATGTTGAAGTCTCCAATATTAATGTTTGGAGTTTGAAGTGTGATTTAATCTTTAGTAATTTTTCTTTTACAAATATGGGTGCCCTTGCATTTGGGGCATAGATGTACAGAATTGAGATGCCATCTTGGTTGATTTTTCCTTTGATGAGTATGAAGTATTCTTCCATGTTTCTTTTGATTAATTTTCAATTTAAATCTATTTTGTTAGATACTAGAAAGGCCACAGAAGTTTGCTTCTGATGTCCATTTACTTGGAAATACTTTTTCCAATGTTTTACTTTGAGTTAATGCCTATATTTGATGTTGAAGTGTTTTTCTTGTATGCAACAGAAGGATGGATCCTGGTTTTACTTCCATTCTATTAGTCTTTGGTTTTATATTTGGAAATTGAGTCCATTTATATTGAAAGATATGAGTAACAAATGATTGTTAATTCCTGTTTGTCTTAGTTAAGGTTTCTGTAGTTGTGAATGGATACTATGATCACAGTAACTCTTATAAAGGAAAACATTCAATTGTGGTAGCTCACTTACATTTCAGAGGTTCAGTTCATTATCATCATTGTGTGACATGGTTGTATACAGGCAGATATGGTGCTGGAGAAGCAGCTGAGAATCCTACATCTTGCAGTCAACATCAAGTGGTCTATCTCACTGGGTGTGGCTTGAGTGTATATGAACCCTCAAAGCCCACCTCCACAGTAACACACTTCCTCCACCAAGACTACACATACTCCAACAAAGCTACACTCCCTTTGGGAGACATTTTCTTTAAAACCATCATACCTTTTTTGTTGTTGTTGATGGTGGTGGTGGTGTGTGTTTGTATATGAGTGTGTGAATGTGTGTGCTTGCATGTGCTTCTACTCTTTTGGTTTTGCTGGTGTGAAATTATTGATTTCCTGTGTTTTCATGGGTGTAGTCAACCTTTATTGGCTGGAATTTTTTAGTATCTTCTGTAGGATTGGATTTGTAGATAGATATTGTTTATATTTGGCTTTATTGTCAAATATCTTGTTTTCTCCATCTATGATGATTGAAACTTTTGCTGAGTATAGTTGTCAGGGATAGCATCTGTGGTCTCTTTGCATATGCAAGTCTTCTCTTAGTCCCTTCTGGCTTTTGAATTTCCCATTGAGAAAGCAGTAGTAATTCTAATATGTTTGCCTTTTTAAGTTAGTTGACCCTTTTTCCTCACAGGTTTTAATAAATTTACTTTCTTCTGTGCCTTTAGTACTTTGATTATTATGTGATGAGGGGGACTTCCTTTTCAGGTACAAACTATCTTGTATTTTGTAAGCTTCTTGTACCTTTGTATGCATCTTCTTTAGCTTAGGAATAATTCTTAGCTTTTGAGCAGGGAATCTTCTCCTTCTTGTATTTCTATTATTCTTAGGTTTGATCTTTTCATAGTGTCCCAGATTTCCTGAATGTTTTATGTCAGAAACTTTTTAGATTAAACATTTTCTTTGACCATTTTTTTTTTTAGTTTCTTTGATCATATCCTCAACACCTTAGATTCTCTCTTCTACTTTTGTATTCTGTTGGTGGTACTTGAATCTGTAGTTCCTGTTTGCTTACCTAGATTTAAGTTAGGGAATCTCCAGGATTCCCTCTTTTGGGTTTTTTTTTGGGGGGGCTTCTATTTCTATTGAACAGTTTTATCCATTTCCTTCATCTGCTGTGTTTTCCTGATTCCTTTAAGAGATTTATTATCTTCTTTTTTAAAGACCTCTCTTAATGTCATAAAACTGATATTAAGGTGT
Source organism: Peromyscus aztecus (assembly GCA_902168405.1). Classification (NCBI taxonomy): domain Eukaryota; kingdom Metazoa; phylum Chordata; class Mammalia; order Rodentia; family Cricetidae; genus Peromyscus; species Peromyscus aztecus. The sequence continues at coordinate 25,278 of CABHPQ010002666.1, forward strand.
TTTTCTTGTGCTTAAGTTGTGTTGGATTAGTCAGGGCTTGCTATAGTAGGATAGCTGGGCACTACTGGTGCTGTATTGTCCTGGCCATTGTTTATTGTGTTCTTATGCTGGCCTCTGATCTTCTGGGTTTGTGTTTATTATAGGTTTAGGTGTCAATTTCAGAGTTTCTCTTTGTTGGGTGGATCTTTTTCCCCTTGGTTTCTGTTTTCTCTCTGGTCTTCTGGCCTAAATGACCTTTGGTTCAGATGACCAGGGAATCTTCAGGTCCACTAGGGTGTTCCCCCTGCATATTTGTCAGACTGTTGTGGCCTCTTGGATTGTGGGTCCCAGCTTGGTCTCTGAAGTTCCTAGTACTATCACGTTCTCTGGTAGAGCAGTAGTCTTCTATCAGAGTTTTTGGCCAGCACATAGAGCCTAGGGGACAGGGGTACTGTTTGGGATAATCAGACAGGATCTAAGGCATATTAGTAGGTGGTAGACAGTATCTTTCCGGGCTTTCTAGTACAGGTGTGGTCTCTGGTAAAGCAGGAGTTTTCTTCTAGAGTTGTGGGCTATCTGTCAAATGATCTATTCAGAACATGCTAGACTGTACTAAAGAATTTTGGGTAACTCTGTTGACATATGAACCAAGATATTATATATTATGACAATTAATTAATTGGCTATAGAAAGGAAGGCAGAAAAAATGGTTTTGCTTGACAAAATAGAAAAACTCCTTTGAGGACCTTAAGAATGAGGATGTTTAAAATTCTTGCCATGAATTTGGGAGCTACTTCTGTGCTACACTAGCAAGATTATATCCACAAATACTTCACCAAGTGAAAATACAGACATGTAAAATAAGACCAGGAGAAATTAACTTTTTAAGTAAATGTGGGGGAAAAGAAAATAATTAAAAAGCAGTGAATTAAAAAATTCCCCTTGAGGAAGACCTGCTCAACGTGGCCCCAGGTTCTGGCCACCAGGCAGGTTCCCTACCGGGAAGGCTCCCCTTCTCCAAGACCCCTGGCAGACCTTGCAATCTCCATGCCCTGCCCCCACACCCATCCGCCCGAGACCCCAGCCACTTCCTGAGACTTAGAGACCGGCCCCCAGCTCCCATCCTGCCCCCAGACTTCCCTTCTGGAGCAGATGTGAATGTACTGGCTCAGCCTAGACCCCATTCCGGGGCACCAGCCACTCTGGGGAAGACCTGTCCAACGTGGCCCCAGCTTCTGGCCACCAGGCAGGTTCCCTTCTAGCCCTACCCAGAAAGCTCCCCTTCTCCAAGACCCCCGGCAGACCCTGCAATCTCCATGCCCTGTCCCCAAAGCTCATCTGCCTGAGACCCCCGCAACTTCCTGAGACTTGGAGACCGGCCCCCAGCTCCCATCCTGCCCCTGGACTTCCCTTCTGGACAAGAGCTCGCATCCTGCCCTGGAGTTCCCATTTGGACAAGAGAGCTCCCATCTGAACAAGAGAGAGAGACTTCCTGAATCTGTCAGCTCTGTCTGGACCAAGTGCGCAGATAAGACTAAGAATGAACCACAAGGAGATGGACAGATGCCAAGGCAGAAGTACATACAACAAAATAAAGAGCATTACAGCATCACCAGAGCCTAGCCCTCCTCCAACACCTAGACCTGAACATCAAAAACTGGAAGAAGCAGAAGAAAACAGCCCTATGAATAACATCATGAAGAAGGTAGAGGCTTATATAGAGGAAAAGACAAAAAAATGGGAAGAACTCTATAAAAAATTACAGGAAAGGACAATTAAAGTAGAAGAAAACAATAAAGTCCTGGAAGAAAAAAATAAAGCACTAAAAGAAAATCATGAAAAAGCAATGAAACAAATGAAGGAAACAGTCCAAGACCTGAAAAGGGAAATAGAAAAAATGAAAAAGACACAAACAGAGGGAATGCTGGAAATAGAAAACTGAGCAAATGATCAGGAACTTCAGATGCAAGTATAACCAACAGAATGCAAGAGATGGAAGAGAGGATCTCTGGCGTTGAAGATACGGTAGAAGAAATAGATTCATCAGTCAAAGAAAACACTAAAGCCAACAAAGTCATGAGCCAAAATATCCAAGAAATTTGGGACACCATGAAAAGACCAAACCTACGAATAATAGGGATAGAAGAAGGAGAAGAATACCAACTCAAAGGCAAGGAAAATATATTCAACAAGATCATTGAAGAAAATGTTCCCAACTTAGAGAAGGAAATGCCTATGAAGATACAAGAAGCCCATAGAACACCAAACAGGCTAGACCCCCCCAAAAAAGTCCCCTCACCACATAATAATCAAACAACTAAACGTACAGAATAAAGAAAGAATATTAAGGGCAGCTAAGGAAAAAGGCCAAGTGACTTATAAAGGCAAACCCATCAGAATAACACCCGATTTCTCAATGGAAACTTTGAAAGCCAGAAGGTCCTGGACAGAGGTAATGCAGACATTAAGAAACCATGGATGCCAGTCTAAACTAATACACCCAGCAAAACTTTCAATCATCATAGATGGAGTGAACAAGACAGTCCAAGACGAAGCCAGATTTAAACAATACTTATCCACAAACCCAGCCCTACAGAAAGCACTAGAAGGAAAATTCCAACCTAAGGAAGTCAGATACACCCTCGAAAACAAAGGCAATAGATAAAGTCACAGAAGTAAACCACAAAGAAGAGAAGTACACACACACTACCACCAAAAAATAACAGGAATGAACAATCACTGGTCATTAATATCCCTTAATATCAATGGACTTGATTCACCTATAAAAAGAAATAGGCTTACAGAATGGATACGAAAGCAGGACCCATCTTTCTGCTGCATACAAGAAACAAATCTCAAACTCAAAGATAGACACTACCTAAGAATAAAAGGCTGGGAAAAGACTTTCCAATCAAACGGTCTTAAGAAACAAGCGGGTGTAGCCATCCTAATATCCAGCAAAATAGACTTCAAACTAAAATCAATCAAAAGAGATCAAGAAGGTCATTACATACTCATCACAGGAAAGATCCACCAAGATGAAGTTTCAATTCTGAACATTTATGCCACAAACACAAGGGCACCCACATATGTAAAAGAAACATTACTAAAGCTTAAACCACATATAAAACCCCACACATTAATAGTGGAAGACCTCAACACCCCACTTATACCACTGGACAGATCTCCCAAATCAAAACTTAACAGAGAAATAAAGGAATTAACTGATGTCATGACTCAAATGACCTTAATTGATATCTAGAGAACATTCCATCCTAACAAAAAAGAATATACCTTCTTCTCAGCACCCCATGGAACCGTCTCTAAAATTGACCACATACTTGGCCACAAAGAAAATCTCAACAGATACAAAACAATTGGAATAACCCCCTGTGTTCTATCAGACCACCATGGTTTAAAGTTAGATTTCAACAACAACAAAAACTACAGAAAACCTACAATCTCATGGAAACTGAATAATGCTCAACTGAATTACCAATGGGTTAAGGAAGAAATAAAGAAAGAAATTAAAGACTTTCTAGAGATCAACAAAAAAGAAGAAACCACATACCCAAACTTGTGGGACACTATGAAAGCAGTGCTAAGAGGGAAATTCATAACACTAAATGCCCACATAAAGAAGTTGGAGAAATCTCACACTAGTGACTTAACAGAACACCTGAAAGCTCTAGAACAAAAAGAAGCAAAGTGTCCCAGGAAGAATAGAGGCCAGGAAATTATCAAAGTGAGAGCTGAAATCAATAAAATAGAAACAAAGAGAATAATACAAAAAAATCAATGAAACAAAGAGTTGGTTCTTTGAGAAAATCAACAAAATAGACAAGCCCTTATCCAAACTAACCAAAAGACAGAGAGAGAGCATCCAAATCAACAAAATCAGAAATGAAAAGGGGACATAACAACAGACATTGAGGTAATCCAGATAATCATCAGGTCATACTTCAAAACCCTCTACTCCACAAAACTGGAAAATCTAAAAGAAATGGATAATTTTCTGGATAGGTACCACATAACTAAGTAAAATCAAGACCAGATAAACTATTTAAATAGTCCAATAACCCCCAAGGAAATAGAAACAGTCATTAAAAGTCTCCCAAACAAAAAAAGCCCAGGACCAGATGGTTTCAGCTCAGAATTCTACCAGATCTTCAAAGAAGAATCAATACCAATACTCTCTAAATTGTTCCACACAATAGAAACAAAAGGAACATTACCAAACTCCTTCTATGAGGCTACAATAACCCTGATTCCTAAACCAAACAAGGATACAACAAAGAAAGAGAACTACAGACCAATCTCCCTCATGAACATTGATGCAAAAATACTCAATAAAATACTGGCAAACAGACTCCAAGAACACATCAAAACAATTATCCACCATGATCAAGAAGGCTTCATCCCAGGGATGCAAGGGTGGTTCAACATACAAAAGTCCATCAATGTAATACACCATATAAACAAACTGAAAAAAAAAAAAACACATGATCATCTCACTAGATGCAGAGAAGGCATTTGACAAAATCCAACACCCCTTCATGATAAAGGTCTTGGAGCCATCAGGAATACAGGGAACATACCTCAACATAATAAAGCAATTTACTGCAAGCCAACAAACAACATCAAATTAAATGGAGAGAAACTCAAAGCAATTCCACTAAAATCAGGAACGAGGCAAGGCTGTCCGCTCTCCCCATACTTATTCAATATAGTACTTGAAGTTCTAGCCAGAGCAATAAGACAACATAAGGAGATTAAGGGGATACAAATTGGAAAGGAAGAAGTCAAGCTTTCCCTATTTGCAGATGACATGATAGTATACTGACCCATCCAGCAGGCCAGGTTATTCGTGGGTCTTGAGCCGGGAAACACCTGAAAACCAAGGGGGCGAAAAGGGAAGGAAGCCAGGCACATATAATAATTGACAAGAGTCAGTCTGAGTCACGTCAAGGCTCCGTTTATTGAAAATGAGTGCTAAAGCTTTTATAAGCAGAGCTCCAGACGGGGGAAGGGAGGCAGGGAAAGCAAGGAGAGAATAATGGGAATTCCTAAGGGAGGGGGAACAGAGAAAGGACAGTGGAAAGTTTTCAGAAGTCAGAGTGGTCAGGGCAAGGTCTCTTTGGCCCCAGGCTCTTGCAGCTGGCTGATTAGCATCTGTTTGCAAGAAGAATGGGAATTTCTGAGGGAAGGTTAGGGTGAGGTCGCTTTGGTACCAGGCCCCTGTTGTTACTGAATGAGGCCTTATCTAATTGTACATGTTTATGTTTAGGCCAAGGTCGTCTTGTTTTGCAAGACTCCAAGCAGGAAATTCCAAACATACCTGGGTCAAACAGTCCTAGGTCAGTCTCCAACAGTATACTTGAGTGACCCCAAAGATTCAACCAAGGAACTGATACAGCTTATAAACACCTTCAGCAACATAGCAGGATACAAGATCAACTCAAAAAATCAGTAGCCCTCCCATATACAATTGACAAAGAGGCTGAGAAGGAAATCAGAGATACATCACCTTTACAATAGCCACAAATGACATAAAATACCTTGGGGTAACACTAACCAAGCAAGTGAAGGACCTATATGACAAGAACTTTAAGTCCCTGAAAAAAGAAATTGAAGAAGATGTCAGAAAATGGAAAGATCTCCCATGCTCATGGATAGGCAGGACTAACATAGTAAAAATGGCAATTTTACCAAAAGCAATCTACAGATTCAATGCAATCCCCATCAAAATACTAACACAATTCTTCACAGACCGAGAAAGAATAATACTTAACTTCATATGGAAAAACAAAAATCCCAGGATAGCCAAAAGAATCCTGTACAATAAAACAACCTCTGGAGGCATCACAATCCCTGACTTCAAGCTCTACTATAGAGCTACAGTAATAAAAACAGCTTGGTAATGGTATTAAAACTGTCATGTGGACCAATGGAATTGAATTGAAGACCCTGACATTAATCTGCACACCTATGAACATATAATTTTTGACAAAGAAGCCAAAAGTGTACAATAAAAAAAAAAAGAGCTGGGAGGTAGTGGTGCACGCCTTTAATCCCAGCACTCGGGAGGGAGAGCCAGGCGGATCTCTGTGAGTTCGAGGCCAGCCTGGGTTACCAAGTGAGTCCCAGGAAAGGCGCAAAGCTACACAGAGAAACCCTGTCTCGAAAAAAACAAACAAAAAAAAAAGCATCTTCAACAAATGGTGCTGGCATCACTGGATATCAATGTGTAGAAGAGTGCAAACAGACCCATATCTATCACGGTGCACAAAACTTAAGTCCAAGTGGATCAAGGACCTTAACATAAATCCAGCTACTCTGAACCTGCTAGAAGAGAAAGTAGGAAGTAGTCTTGAATGCATTGGCATAGGAGATCACTTCCTAAATATAACACCAGTAGCACAGACACTGAGAGAAACAATCAATCAATGGGACCTCTTGAAACTGAGAAGCTTTTGTAGAGCAAAAGATATGATCAACAAGGCAAAGCGACAACCTACAGAATGGGAAAAGGTCTTCACCAACCCCACATCTGACAGAGGACTGATATCCAGAATATATAAGGAACTCAAGAAATTAGACATCAAAATGCCCAACGGTCCAATTAAGAAATGGGTGATAGAACTAAACAGAGAATTCTCAACAGAGGAAACTCAAATGGCTGAAAGACATTTAAGGAATTGCTCAACATCCCTAATTATCAGGGAAATGCAAATCAAAACAACTCTGAGATACCACCTTACGCCTGTCAGAACGGCTAAGATAAAAAACACTGAAGACACCTTATGCTGGAGAGGATGTGGATCTAGGGGAACTCTCCTCCACTGATGGTGGGAATGCAAGCTTGTACAGCCACTTTGAAAATCAATTTGGCGCTTTCTTAGAAAACTGGGAATCAATCTCCCCCAAGATCCAGCTATACCACTCTTGGGCATATACCCACGGAATGCTCAATCATACCACAAGAGCACTTGCTCAGCTATGTTCATATTAGCATTGTTTGTAATAGCCAGAACCTGGAAACAACCTAGATGTCCCTCAACTGAAGAATGGATAAACAAAAATGTGATACATATATACAATGGAATACTACTCAGCAGAAAAAAACAATGACATCATGAGTTTTGCAGGCAAATGGAGGGATCTAGAAAAAAATCATCCTGAGTGAGGTAACCCAGTCTCAGAAAGAAAAACATGGTATGTACTCACTCATAGGAGAATACTAGATGTGGAGCAAGGATGACTGGACTGCTACTCACATCACCAAGGAGGCTACCTGGAAAACAGGACCCCAAGAAAGACACAGGGATCGCCCAATGATGGAGAAATGGATGAGATCTTCATAAACAGCCTGGTCATAAGTGGGGGAAATGAAGGGCAAGGGTCGAGGGAAAGAGAGCTTGGGGGAGCAGTAGACCCCAGCTGGATCAAGAACAGAGAGGGAACACAAGGAATAGGAGACCATGATAAATGAAGACCACATGAGAATAGGAAGAAGCAAAGTACTAGAGTGGCCCACAGAAATCCACAAAGATACCCCCACAATAGACTGCTGGCAATGGTCGAGAGAAAGCCCGAACTGACCCACTCTTGTGATAGGCAGGCCAAACACCCTAATTGTTGTTCTAGAAACCCCATCCAATGACTAAGGGATCTGGAAGCAGAGATCCACGGTTAGGCCCTGTGTGGAGCTCCAGGAGTCCAATTAGCGAGAAAGAGGAGGGTCTATATGAGCGAGAATTGTTGAGAACAAGGTTGGACAAGCTTTAGCACAGGGACAAACAGCCAAATAAATGGAAACACATGAACTATGAACCAACGGCTGAGGGGCCTACAAATGGATCAGGCCCTCTGAATGGGTGAGACAGTTGATTGGCTTGAACTGTTTGGGAGGCATCCAGGCAGTGAGACCGGGTCCTGTGCTCATTGCATGAATTGGCTCTTTGAAACCTGGGACTTATGCAAGGTCACTTGGCTCAACCTGGGAGGAGGGGACTGGCCCTGCCTGGACTGAGTCTACCAGGTTGATCTCAGTCCTCAGGGGAGGCTTTGCCCTGGAGCAGGTGGGAATGGGGGGCGGGAGGGGAGAGAACAAGGGAATCCGTGGCTGATATGTAGAACTGAATGGTATTGTAAAATAAAAAAAAAAAAATCCCCCTGAGAAATTTTTTGTTTTTTAGAAGTAGTGCCATATTAACCTGCATTTATGGAGGAGATAAATTGACTACTATGGTGTAGCAGAATGATATTGAATGGTAGGTACTCTCTTCCTACAGGTGCCCGTGTTACCTTAGCATTCAAAATTCAAGAACTATTTTCAAGAAGTAAAAGAAAGCAGACATGGCTACAAAAATTATGAGCTTACAGTTAAACAATTAAGTTTACAAACAAAGAAACTTACTAATTCCTTCTGTCTTGAAAAGGCAAAACAATTTTAACTCTTGCAAAAGACCTGGCCATTTGAGAATAGATTGTAAGAAACCGAATTGAATGTTCTTCTACAGGGAACTGAAGGCCTCTGAGAGAGAATTTGAAAGAAAAAAGGAGTTGAATAGGGTTGGTCTGAATCGTCCAGAGCTTTTGCTTTGTACATACTAATGTGGTAGGGAATGTAAAATCATTGTGAACCAAGAAGAAACAAAGGTACCAATTGGTACTTGGGTTAGTATATATGTTTAAATCTCACCAGGTTTAAAAACATTCTCCCTCAGAGGAAAAATACAATTCAAATGGTCTGGATTTCTAACCTATCATAGTTACCTTGAGATAAAACAGAAAATTTCAGTGAGGAGAAACTACATGTCATTATACATTTCTACTTGTAAATCATTCTGCGCTCTCTCTTTACAAAAACAAAGTGTTCATATCTTTTTTTCACCAAAGGGAGAAATTATCTGAAACTTCCTGGACATTAATTATCTCCAGTACCTTATTTTCTCCATGCGACTTATGATTAGTAAGAAATAATCCCTGCTGAAGGAAATTGGCAGCCTCTTTTCATAAGTGCCAGATGAATTATGAGTCAAAATACTCAACAAACATAGGAGAAATACAGTCAGATGCCCTGTTTGAGATCACAATAGATAAAAGCAAAGCCTAGCCAAGTATAAACAATACTCTTTTTTTGTTTTTTGTTTGTTTGTTTGTTTGTTTTTCAAGACTGAGTTTCTCTGTGTAGTTTTGGTGCCTGTCCTGGATCTCACCCTGTAGACCAGGCTGGCCTCAAACTCACAGAGATCTGCTTGACTCTGCCTCCTGAGTGCTGGGATTAAAGATGTGCACCACCACCACCACCCAGCTAAAATAATACTCTTTAATGCTGTGATGTTACAGGGATACACAGAAAACATCACATATTTTTCTCAAATTCTTAAATCTCTTTAACAAGATGTGAATTTTTTTTCCTGAGTCTACTTAAAATTAGCACATGTTATTGTGTTCTCCCTTATATGATACAGGTCTCAAAGATTAAATATTTTTATTAAATCAGCTGGTTAAGAAGGGCCATAAAGTATCCAAGGACAAAATATAAGTCCACCAACAGGAAACTAAGTACTTAAGTCATATGGTGTCTCTATCAGGATTGCACATAAATACTTATCATAGTTCTGCTATTTTAGTTTCCCTAGCCCCAACACAAACATGAACAATTAAGGAGAATCTGAATGCTGAGTGATATTGTTAAAACTGGATTCCAAAATATTCAATAAATGTCTAGCCACTGTCTAAGAAAACACTAAAATTGAACAGGCCCAACCATATACCATAATACTAGGCCTAAAGGAAAGAACAGAAATTAAGTCCCTAAAGGTAGTTTTAAAACAGTCCCTTGTGATCACAAACTATAATCCTGTTTTCTTCCTTTTCTTCATTTAAAGTGGGAGAATGCATTATAAATACTCTTTCAGAAAGATGCAGAAAGATAAAAGATCCTGGGACACTTTAATCAACAATTAGATCCACCTACCCCACAAAAGGACATCCTTCTAATATCAAGGCCATCTCTACCACTAGTGTTTTACCAAAAACTAGCTGAAGAAGTCACTCTAGGCTCTTCTCTCACCATTTCTGTGCTCTATTCCATAGAACTTTCACTAAATTTATACCACACTAGCATTATTAGATGAATAATTGAATTTCTTATGAGATTCAATGGCTATCCCCTCCAATTCTTTTCCTGACAGACTGCAGTGATTTTATTCTGCCTTATTCCCTTTGACAGATGAATTAGAAGGGGATAAATATGACTGTGTTCAAATAACAAATATGCTTCTCTCCCGCTAGGAGGTATCTAATGGAAACACCTATAGAAAGTGTAGAATTAATTTTTGTTACTTATGAATTTTATATACAAGATGAATAAGGGCATTTTACAGACAGGATATGCAGTTATAGTCAACATTTATATAATCAAGAATGATCATTGCCTGAGATTAAATCTGATCAGATGTCAAAACTCTGCCTTAGAACATGATATTTAGTGTGGGGGGCAGCTAACCTTTAAAGAGACAGTCTCAGTGAATTTGGAGTGGTACACATTGCTACCTATCTGCAACAACAACAGAACTCATAGGGAATGGAGTAAAATTAGCTTTTTTCACAGACCGAAAAAGATCTTACTTTTCTTATTTAGTGAATAAACTGGACTAGGAACTCTAGGACAAGCTGAATTCATTGCAAATCAAGAAAGACATTCTTTAGGAAAGTATTCTCTTTCAAAAATAGGTCACATTTCAAGAATAGGAGAAAGTAAGGAAAATTCTTTTAAAAGAAAATTATGCATTACAAGAATGGATTAAAATATTAGACAGAGTGTTAGTCCCGAAGATGCAAGGAGAAAGACCACCAACCCAAATTAATTGTCTAAATTAACAAAAGCAAGCAATTAATTAAAGGAAACGCTTTGATTCATGTACACAGGATGCTTCCCCATAAGGTAGGGTATGAGACATCAGCATAGGGCATGAGGCAGACAAGGTTTTTTATAGCTCAGAACTGGGGCCTTTTCAAATGGAGGATTTGGTGATCAACATAGGCAAGGTTACAGAAACAGAACATAAGCATAATAAGTTAGTCATAATGATCTTCTGAAACTAAGACATGATGGTCATGATGTGGTCATAACAACTTTTTGAAACAAAGACATAGTTGGAGCTTTCCAGATGAGGCAGTACAGATCCATTTGTAGTTAAAGTAACAGGTGGAGCATAGCACTGTCCTTGAGAAAAAGATTGCATTACAAACAGGAATGAATCTAATTTGTCTTTACTATAAGATGGTTTTCAGACCTAAGATGAAGACAGGCTGGTTTCATAAGAATATTCCAGACAATTCCCAAACTCACAGGTGGGAAAGAGTCAATATTTTAACTCAATAAGTTTGGTGACAATGTTAATACAGATGGAGTCTGAGGTAACTATGGGGCAATGACCAATGCTTCTTAATGGAAACGCTAAGGCTAAGATCTATAGAAATTTCATGAAAAAAAACACTCACTTATAGAAAATAATAAATAGATTTTGTAAATTAAAATCTTGTTTTAAGGGCTATGTTCCTTAATTAAATGAATCTTTGAAGTTTCTATAGTCTAGTTAGCTAGTATTGGAAAAATATTAAATACTATATTCTGCCATTGGAAAGCAGATAGTCAGTGCTACAAAGTAACTTAGATTGGATTTTCATTTACCACTTGGACTGTGAGATGAGGACTAAAATTGGGTTATGTTTACAAAATATGAAATTCTGACCTCTCATTTTGTCCACTTTTTTAAACTACTGTCATAAATATTATTTAGTGCAATGAAAAAGATTAATTCTGTTGGGAAGAAATTCAAAATGTGGCTGGTATCCTTACCCTGGGGGTAACCAGATGAGTCTGACTGATCTTCCCCATTACTCATTGTCTCAAAATCTAAGATCTAGCCAGTATCCTGTATCCAGTGCCCCTTCCTACACTGGTGACCCTTCCTTATACCACAATCAACTTCTAAGCTTTCATCAGGGCCATCTTGTTTTCCCTGACCCACAGGTCCCACTCATGCCACATCCAACCTCCCCATGTAGCCAAATCCTGTACATCTTTCTCCAGGGTTTAGCCTTATAAGCCTGTACTATCCTCCCCACCACATACCCCCATATTCACCTGCACAGCCAGGCTATACACATCCAAGACACATATCCTGCACACCAGCTCAGTTCCCTGTGTCGACCAGATTTCATTCTACCTTGCCCTATGCAACCTCTAGGCTTAACCTATCCTATATATCCTCCCTTCTGTTGCAACCTTCTCTGTTCATATCAGGCACACAAGTAATACAATAAGTGTACAAGTCCAGACCTCATTGCGAAAATACAAGAATTATAAAACATCAGGGCAGTACCCCTCATTAAAACCCAACAGTACTGCAAAAACACTCCACAATGAGGACTAGAATTTAAAATAACAATCATAATGAATAAAGCAGAAGTTAAAAGGAATATGTAGATAAAAAGTAGAGGGTATAGATTAAATAAACAAAGAATGTGGGGAAAATGTAGGAAATAAACATACAGGAATTTCAGGACATCATGGAAATACCAAACTTTCACATTATAGGCATAGGTGAGGAAGAATAATCCCAGAAAAGTGGAATAGGCCAACAAGATCACAGAAGAAAACTTCCATAAGTGAAGGAAAGACATAACCATACTGATACAAGAAGCACACCGAACACCAAAGAGACAAGAAGAGAAAAGAAAATCTCCATGGCATACCATAATTAAAAGACGAAGTATATATAGCAAAGAATGACTATGAAAGCTGTAAGAGAAAAAAATGTATGTCGCATATGAAGGAAAATCCACCAGAATAACCTCTAATTTCTTAATTGAAATTTGAAAGCCGTAGAGCCTGGAGCAATATATTCCAAGTCATAAAAGACTAGGACTGCCAATCCAGACTATTATATCCAGCAAAACTTTTACCTGTCCTGGATGTGAACATGTATGACATGGCAGATACTACTGATAGGACTCTCAGTGATAAGTGGTAATAATGGCAATAGTGACCTTAACCATAGTAACTGCAGGAAAATGGGAAAATCAACAGTGACAGTAGTAGTTAAGTTAAAAATTTATTTTTAAAATCCATTTTTGTATTATAAGAGGAAGAATGGCATGACAAGGGGAACTTGCAAGAAGAAAAACTGGATTTTCTCAAAGAAAATGTCAAGTGTAGAGAAAGAATAGAGTTAAACTGAACCTGAGACAGAGTTGAGAGGGCAGAGGTGAAAGAGCCAGCACCAGAAAGCAAAGACAGTTTAGTTGCACCTAACAGAGAAGAAATAGTAACTTTTATACATTCTAAACTTGTTTCAGTCAATGGACCACTTAAAAAATGTGGTAAGTGCAGAAAGACACCTGTCTTCAATGTACTCAGGATGAATCTTGGGTAATTATGGGTATCAAAGGACAACAAAATGAAGTTTAAATTGTAGGCAGTAGCTATGCAAAATGAATGTTCATTCCAGGGGAATTGTGGGTTAGCTAGGATGTGTGTGTGTGTGTGTGTGTGTATGTGTGTGTGTCTGTGTCTATAGTTTCACTAGAACATAGCCACACTGACATATGCCATGTTAATACTCTCCCCTCAGACCCATAAAGAGAGATTTTTATCTAGAATATTCACTCCTTGGATCTTTACAGTTAACATTTGAAAACCACTGGAAACACTGAATTTGAAAATTGTATCCGGAATTTGAAATTTGTAGTCAAATACATACTTATCCATTCTTGGTAGTATTTCAAGAACAATTATTTCAAAGGTGGATTCCTAAAGTACATAGTTTAAGTAGCCTGGGGCTGTGGGCTGGATATAGCTCTACATTGCCAACAGCAGCAGCCTGAATGATTCTTTAGAGGACATTACTTAGGCCAAAATACTCTTGATTTTTGACACAAAAAGGAATTTCAGGGTGTTCCAGTTATGGAGAAGAGCTAGATTTTTATTTCATTTTTCTCTATTAAATTTTCTACTCACTCTACATACCACCCACAGATCACACCTCCTCCCTCCTCCCACCCTCCAGCCCTCTCTTCCAAGCTACCCCACATCCCCACCTCTCCGATATCGAGGTCTCCCATTGAGAGTCGGGCACACTGAGCCTAGGCAGGTTCAAGCCCCTTCCCACTGCACCAAGGCTGTGCAAGGTGTCACACCACAGGCACCAGATTCCCAAAAGCCTGCCCATGCACCAGGGATGGGTCCTGATCCCCCTGTCTTGGTGCCCCTCCAAACAGTTCAAGTCAAACAACTGTCTTCTGTATCCAGAGGGCCTAGTCCAGTCCTGTGGGGGCTCAACAGCTACTAGTCTACAGTTCATGGGCTTCCACTAGTGTGGCCAGTCATTTCTGCATGTCTTCCCATCATGATCTCAACATCCCCTACTTGCACAATCCCTCCTCTCTCTCATCAATTGGATTTCTAGAGCTCAACCAGTGCCTGGCCATGGATGTCTGCATCTGCCTCCCTCAGGTCACTGGACAAAGGCTCTATGATGACAGCTAGGTATTCGCCAGACCAGTCACTAGAGTAGACCAGTCCAGGCATCCTCTTGACCACTGCCAGCAGTCCAAGGTGGGATCATACTTGTGGATTCCTGAGAGTCTCTCCAGTACCCTGCCTCTTCCTATTCCCATGATGTCCTCATGTATCATGATCTCCCTCTCTGCCCTCCCACTCTGTCCTGGTTCCAGCTCAACCATTTCATTTCCCTATGTTCTCATCCCCCAGTCCTCGCCCTATGCCATCCCCCAACACTCAGTCCACTCATCCACTTCTTCTTTGCTGGGTCATCCATGTGTCCCTCCTAGGGACCTTCCCTGTTAGCTAGCCTCTCTGGAGCTGTGAGTTGTAGTCTGGCCATCCTTTCCTTACATCTAGTATCCACTAATGAGTGAATACATACTATGTTTGTACTTCTGAGTCTGGGTTACCACACTCAGGATGATATTTTCTAGTTCCATCCATTTGCCTGCAAATTTCTCGATATCACTGTACTTTACTGCTGAGTAGTATTCCATTGTGTATATGTGCCACATTTTCTTTATCCATTCTTCAGTTGAGGGGCATCTAGGTTGTTTCCAGATTCTTGCCATTACAAATAGTGCTGATACAAACATAGTTGAGCATATGTCCCTGTGGTAAGATTGAGAATTCCTTAGGTATATGCCCAAGAGTGGTATAGCTGGGTCTTGAGGAAGACTGATTCCCAATTTTCTAAGAAACAGCCATGCTGATTTTCAGAGTGGCTATACAAGTTTGCATTCCCACTAACAGTGGAGGAGTGTTCCCCTTGCTCCACATCCTCTCCAACATAAGGTGTCTTCAGTGTTTTTGATCTTAGCCATTCTGACAGGCATAAGATGGTATCTCAGAGTTGTTTTGATTTGCATTTCCCTGATGACTAAGGATGTTGAGCAATTCCTTAAATGTCTTTCAGCCATTTGAAATTCTTCTGTTGAGAATTCTCTGTTTAGCTCTGTAGCCCATTTTTTAATTGGATTGTTCAGTATTTTGATGACTAGCTTTTTGAGTTCTTTAACTATTTTTTTGATATCAGCCCTCTGTCAGATTTGGGGTTGGTGAAGATCTTTTCCCATTCTGTAGGCTGTCGTTTTGTCTTATTGACTGTGTCCTTTGCTCTATAAAAGCTTCTTAGTTTCAGCTGGGCATTGGTGGCACACGCCTTTAATCCCAGCACTCGGGAGGCAGAGCCAGGCGGATCTCTGTGAGTTCAAGGCCAGCCTGAGCTACCAAGTGAGTTCCAGGAAAGGAGCAAAGCTACACAGAGAAACCCTGTCTTGAAAAGCAAAACAAACAAACAAAAAAAAAAGCTTCCCAGTTTCAGGACGTCCCATTTATTAAATGTTGCTCTCAGTGTCTGTGCTACTGGTGTTATATTTAGGAAGTGGTCTCCTGTGCTAATAAGTTCAAGACTACTTCCTACTTTCTCTTCTATCAAGTTAAGTGTAACAGGATTTATATTGAGGTCTTTGATCCACTTTGATTTTGTCAAAGACTTTTTCAGCATCCAATGAGATGATCATGTGGATTTTTCTTTCAGTTTGTTTATATGGTATATTACATTGACAGATTTTCATATATTGAACCTTCCTTGCATCCTTGGGATGAAGCCTACTTGGTCATGGTGGATAATTTTTTTTGATGTGTTCCTGGATTCGGTTGGAACAGTATTTTTGCATCAATGTTCATAAGGGAGATTGGTCTGTAATTCTCTTTCTTTGTTGCATCTTTGTGTGGTTTGGGTATCAGGGTAACTGTAGCCTCATAAAAAGAATTTGCTAATGTTCCTTCTGTTTCTATTGTGTGGAACAATTTGAAGAGTGTTGGTATTAACTCTTTGAAAATCAGGTATAATTCTGCTTTGAAACCATCTCTTCCTGGGCTTTTTTGGTTTGGGAGATTTTAATGACCGTTTCTATTTCTTTATGGGTTATGGGTCTATTTAAATAGTTTATCTGGTATTGATTTAACTTTGGTATGTGATATCTATCCAGAAAATTGTCCATTTCTTTCAAATTTTCCAATTTTGTGGAGGACAGGTTTTTGAAGTATGACCTGATGATTCTCTGGATTTCCTCAATGTCTGTTGTTATGTCTCCCTTTTCATTTCTGATTTTGTTAATTTGGATGCTCTCTCTCTGCTTTTGGGTTAATTTGGATAAGGGCTTGTATATCTTATTAATTTTCTCAAAGAACCAACTCTTTGTTTCATTGATTCTTTGTATTGTCCTCTTTGTTTCTATTTTATTGGTTTCAGCCCTCAATTTGATTATTTCCTGGCATCTGTTTCTCCTGGGTGAGTTTGCTTCTTCTTGTTCTTGAGCTTTCAGTTGTTCTGTGAAGTCACTAGTGTGAGATTTCTCCAACTTCTTTATGTGGGCATTTGGAGCTATGAATTTTCCTCTTAGCACTCTTCTCATAGTGTCCCATAAGTTTGCGATGTTGTACATTTGTTTTCTATGAATTCTAGGAAATCTTTAATTTCTTTCTTTATTTCTTCCTTGACCCATTGGTGATTCAATTGGGCATTATTCAGTTTCCATGAGATTATAGGCTTTCTGTAATTTTTGTTGTTGTTGAAATCTAACTTTAAGTCATGGTGGTCAGATAAGATACAGAAGGTTATTTCAATTTTTTGTATCTGTTGAGATTTGCTTTGTGACCAAGCATGTCATTGATTTTGGAGAAGATTCCATGGGGTGCTGAAAAGAAGGTATTTTTTTGTGTGTGTTAGGGTGGAATATTCTGTAGATATCTATTAAATCCATGTGAGTCATATTGTCTGTTAGTTCACTTATTTCTCTGTTAAGTTTCTGTCTTGCAGACCTGTCTATTGGTGAGAGTGGGGTGCTGAAGTCTC
Source organism: Peromyscus aztecus (assembly GCA_902168405.1). NCBI lineage: Eukaryota > Metazoa > Chordata > Mammalia > Rodentia > Cricetidae > Peromyscus > Peromyscus aztecus. The sequence goes on from CABHPQ010002666.1 coordinate 42,698, forward strand.
CCACTACTAGTGTATGTGGTTTGATGTGCGATTTAAGCTTTAATGATGTTTCTTTTATGAATGAAGTTGTTCTTGTATTTGGGGCATAAATATTCAAAATTGAGACTTCATCTGGTTGGATTTTGCCTGTGGTAAATATGTAATGTCCTTCCTTATCTCTTTTAATTGAATTTAGTTTGAAGTCTATTTATTAGATACTAGGATAACTACACCAGCTTGCTTAAATCTATCTGATTGGAAAGTCTTTTCTCAGCCTTTTATTCTGAGATAGTGTCCGTCTTTGAAGTTGAGGTGTGTTTCTTGTATGCAGCAAATGGATGGATCTTGTTTTCATATCCATTTTGTTAGCCTGTATCTTTTTATAGGTGAATTGAGACCATTGACATTAATGGATATCAATGACCAGTTATTGTTAATTCCTGTTATTTTTTGGTGGTAGTATTGTATGTTTTCCTTCTTCAGTATTTATTTGTGTGGGACTATCTATTGCCTGTGTTTTCATGGGTGTAACTAACTTCCTTAAGTTGAATTTTTCCTTCAAGTGCTTTCTGTAGGGCTGGATTTGTGGATAGATATTGTTTAAATCTGGTTTTATCATGGAATATTTTGTTTGCTCAGTCTACGTTAATTGAGAGTTTTGTTGTGTGTAATAGTCTGGGTTGGCATCCATGGTCTCTTAGTGTCTGCATAAAGTCTGTCCAGGACCTTTTGGCTTTTAAAGTCTTCATTGAGAAGTCAGGTGTTATTCTTATGGGTCTGCCTTTATATGTAACTTGGCCTTTTTCCTTTGCAGCTCTTAGTATTTTTTCTTTATTCTGTATGCTTAGTGGTTTGATTATTATTTTGCGAGGGGACTTTTTTTTGGCTCCAGTCTATTTTGTGTTGTGTATCCTTCTTGTATCTTTATAGGCATTTCCTTCTTTAGATTGGGAAAGTTTTCTTCTATGATTTTGTTGAATATATTTTCTGTGCCTTTGAGTTGGTATTCTTCTCCTTCTTCTATTCCTATTATTCTTAGGTTTGGTCTTTTCATGGTGTCCCAAATTTCCTGGACATTTTGGGTCATGACTTTGTAGGCTTTAGTATTTTCTTTGACTGATTAATTTCCTCTATCGTATCTTCAGTGCCGGAGATCTGCTCTTCCATCTCTTGCATTCTGTTGATTATGCTTACATCTGTAGTTCCTGTTTGTTTACTCAGATTTTCCACTTCCAGCATTACCTCAATTTGTGTCTTCTTTATTTTGTCGATTTCAGATTTCAAATCTTGAACTGTTTCCCTCACTTGTTGAATTGCTTTCTCTTGGCTTTCTTTAAGGGATTTACTGATTTCTTCCCATTTTTTGTTTGACTTTCCCTTGACTTTTTTAAGGGAATTTTTCATTTCCTCTTTAAAGGTCTCTGTCATCTTCTTAAGGTCATTTTAAGGTCAATTTCTTCTGTTTCTTCTGTGTTAGGATATTCAGGTCTTTCTTTCATTTTTTGGTTTTTCAAGACAGGGTTTCTCCGTGTAGCTTTGTGCCTTTCCTGGAGCTCACTTGGTAGTCCAGGCTGGCCTCGAACTCACAGGATCTGCCTGCTTCTGCCTCGCGAGTGCTGGGATTAAAGGCTTGTGCCACCAACGCCCAGCTCAGGTCTGTCTGATGTAGGTTCTGATGGAGCCATATTGGTTTTGTGTTGTTGATTGTATTTTGCACTGGCATCTACCCATCTTTTTCTCCACTTGTTCCAAGTGGGTGTCTGTGTCTGAGGGAAGCTCTCTTGGTCTGATTGATACTCTTGGTCCAGTGGGAGCTCTTGGCCTAGTTGGTGATGATGGACTCTGTCTCAGGGAGCAGGTCTTAGTCCAATTGGTGCTCGTGGGCTCTGTCTCAGGGAGTAGCTGCAATTTCTCAGTCCAATCGGGTGCTGGCATGCTCTGTCTCAGTGAACAGTTGCAGTCTCGGTGGGTGGGTGGGATTTGGGGGAGGTGGGGATTGGGTTACAGGGTCTGATGAGGGATGGTGGTAGTCTGAGCTGTCTGCAGGAGGTCTGCCTCTGCCCACTTGCCTGAAACTGGGACTGCAATGGTTGGTGATGTAGTGGAACATCATTGAACCCCTGGACACCACCTAGACAAAGACTCACCTCAGTCCAATCGGGTGCTGTTTGTCTCTGTCTCAGGGAACAGTTGCAGACTCGGAGGGTAGGTGGGATTGGGGGGAGGTGGGACCTGAGTTACAGGGTCTGATGATGGATGGTGGTAGTCTTACCTGTCTGCTGGAGGTCTGCCTGCAGACTGGCCTGAAACTGGGACTGCAATGGGTAGTTGTGTACAGGTTTGTGCCCCTGGGCCAAAAGTCTATGGGCTGAGGTGTTTGGGTATGAGGATAAAAGCTCATCTCTTAGTCCAATCCTGTGCTGGCAGGCTCCCCGCAGAGCTGGTTTTTATTATGAAGATATACAAAGGAGATTTAAAAATGAGGCTAATGGAAAGTCTGGTGATAAAATAGGATAAGACATTCATAATTGTGGGTATTAGTTTCCCAAGAGAGTAAAGTCAATTGTCTTAGTGGTGTCTATTTTGTTTTCCTACAAGTTACATAAAAAAGGTTGTTAAAATTTTTCTTTTCTTTTCTTTTTTTAAAGATAAATAATGTTACAGGGTGACTCAAAATTTGTAGTTTGATAATATAAAGTCATATTTCACAAAGGCTGATCCAAGAGAATTAAGTCATATGTTTTACTACAAATGATATTTCTTTTGAGATTCCTAGAAAATTGTTTTACAGATGAAAATAGTGTCCTTAAATATTGTTGATTCATTTTTATTTTTAGCATTTTTACTTTATATGTTTCTGTATAAAAGGAATGTCTGTATGTTGGTAATCCTCATAGAATAGTTGTTATTTGTATTAGAATCCTTGATTGACCTAGTGAGAGATCTTGACCCAATTATGGGATAAAGGGTCCTTCATCTTGTGACCTCATAAATTTTCCATTGTTTCTATCTAGCTTTCCTTCTTCATTAATTTTTTCTAAATTACATAAAAAATTATGTACTATTAAAGAAAAATTATAAATGTCATTGTCATTTTATCAGTTACATATAATGAACTGTAATTTAAAATATACAAGAAAATTCATCAGAATGTATATTTAATAGAGACTACTGAAATACAGTGACTGTCCTTACCTCCACAATTTTGAATTTTCTTTGGAACAAATGATTGTTTCTAATTCAAGCACAGAAAGTAACAATTAATTTGAATATATTTAATAATTTTAATTAAAATATTTCAAGATTATGAACCATTAAAAAATTCAGTGAACTGCAATTTGTGACATGAAAAAGTGTATAATATAATAAACAGAGCAAATAATCAACCCCGTTACTCCAAACAGCATCTAAGTGACTTATGACTTCTAGGAAGATCAAAAAGAACATATGCAACCTACCTGCCTGGCTTGAATGAATATATTCAAAGGACATATTTATGTCTCTCTTTAGCTATCAGATTTAAATAATAGATCTCAAGAAATTGGTATTCCTCAGCAATCTCCAACAGGGAGAAGAAACTGCTGAAGCACTAGAACCCTGGAGGAAGAATTTGTCTCATGGAGAAGGAGTCGCAATTTGTTAGGTAACTAGTAGGAGAGACTTAGAGAATTAAATATCCTTCTTGGTCTCCTTATTTCACTTAACATAATGATCTTGGAAGACACCAGAAGCATCACAGATCCAATTACATGACCTTCAATTTGTTCTTACCATGCCCCCATTCTATTCTCCCAAGATTTTCTGCTGATTGCCAGACAAATATTAATTTTTTCAACCTGTCTCACTCATTTTGAGAATCATTAAATCCCAAACCTTCTTGCTACTACAGATCATGTAGATACCACACATATCTCAGAGTCTCTGATCCCTCCCAGCCTTCTAATTGGTAGACCTCAATTGTGTTATCTGTCCTTGAGACCTAGTGATAGCCACACTGCAAGGGAAAATTTATAGGCTCCTAGACTAAAATGGTTGAGACACCAGATGGCAAGACAGAAAAAGCAGAGCTAGATTGAGTTTGTATTCCCAAATATAAGACAAAGAAAATTAAGATCCCAACCATGCTACAAAATACCTCTTTCCTGAATACCTCTACTGAAACATGAAAGACGACTTGAGCAAAACATAAGAAATTTAAAATTCAACCAATAAACTACCTACAAATATGCAAATCTCAACAAAGAAATAAAAACAATACAATACAGAAAATTAAAATAACCTACCACTTCCAAAACTACAAATCTCATAGTAGTGACCCTTAATGAAAATGACATGGGGGAACTGATGAAGAATTAAAAATAATTATTATAACTAAACTCAATTGGGTTAAAGAAGCCAAGGATAAAGAGTTAATTGAAATTTTAAAAAAAGTCAATTCAAGACTTGAAAGTGAAGTTCAATTTTTTTAAAGAAAATATTACAATTGAACTGGAAAAAAAACTTCACTAATCCTAAAACATTATTGGAAAGCATCACCAAATAAGCACATTTTGTACAAAACACAGAATCAGGGAGAGAAGACAAAAGAGAGGAATTAGAACATTCAGAAAATGTTTTAAATGTATGAGCAGACCACAGAAGACCTCTGTGAAACCATGAAAAATCTATTCTCTGAATTATGACCAAAGAAAGAGAAGGAAACCATGTAAATATATAGAAAATATCTTTTCTCAAAACCTAGAGAAACTGATGCATATTCAGGTTGAAGAGGCCTATAGAATATCAAATAGATAAGACCAGAAGAAAAAATCCTGGATATCTCATTATTTAAAACACTAAAAAAAAAAAAAAGAATAAAGAAAGGATATCAAAATCACCAAATGAAGAAAGTCAAATTGCTGATAAAAGAAGGCCTATTATAATAGATAGTGCTTAAGTATCTGACAGAAAATTTTCAAGCAAGAAGAGCTGGGAAAGACATGCACCCAAGCCATGAAAAACCACAAACAAAAACCAACACTACTATGTCCAGCAAAACCATCCATTAAAATAAATGGTAAATTAAAATTTTCCATGATAAAAACAAATTAGAGAAATATATAACTATAAAGCTATCTCTACAATGATAGTAGAGATAATATATCAATCTGAAGATAAAGATAATAACACATAAGAGGTCACAAGGAACAAAGAAATAATGCCATGTCAGGTAATTAAAAGAGATATTAGAAAACATAATATCAACACAGTAACAGAAATTAGTGCACATTTTCAATAATTACTCTGAATATTAATTGCCTTAATTCCTCAATATAAAAACACCACCTAATAAATTACAATAGAAAAAAAAGATTTGTTTTTGACTCCTCTATGAAACACACTTCACCCTCAAAGATAGGTACTTCTTTTAAATGATAGAATTAGAGAAAGTATCCCAAAAAAATGGAACAAGAAGGTATAGGTCTTTTAATATATGCCAAAAAAGAATTTAAAACAAATCCAGGTAGGAGATACAAGGAGGGACACTTCATGCTGATTACAAGGCAAATCTACCAACAAAATATTATATAATATTTCCTAAATATAAATACACCATGCATAGGAGCACATGATTTCATAAAGGAATCATGAATAAATCTAAAACTACATATAGACACCAACAAAGAGATAGTGGATTATTTCAATATACTACTCCCACCATAAATAACCAAACTAAATATAATAAAATAAATATCATTTAGAAATAAATTAAACAGAAAAACCCTGGAATTAAGTGGCATCATACATCAAAGAACCCTAATAAATATCTATAGAATAAAAGTACACAATATTCTTACCAGCCCATGGAACTTTGTCCAAAATAGATCATATGTTAGGAGATAATGAAAAAATCAACAAATACAGGAAAGCTGAAATCGCATTTTGCATTACATTTGACCAAATTGGAATAAAATTATATGCCAACAGGAATAGAACCTGTATGAGGTACAAAAATTTATGGAGAATAGCCAAAACACTACTGAATGATAAGTTCAGTTAAGGTTGAAACCAGGAAGGAAAAATTAAAATTTCTAGAATTTAAGGAAAATAACACAGCACAGCAAATCTATGAGATTTTGTAAAGGCAGGCCCAAAAGAAACATTTATAGTGTTTTCATCAAAAAATTGTCAACCTCTAAAATGAATAAATTAATGATGCATCTGAATCTCTTAGGAAAACAAGAGCAAACAACACTTTAAAACATAGATAGGTAGAGATAATGAAAGTTGGGGTAAAAATTAAGAAAATACAAGCAAAATACAAACAATCAATGAAGAAAAGAGGTGCTTCATGCAAAAGATTAAAAAGACTAACAAACTTTTAGTCAAACTAAACAAAAAAGCAATTATTCAAAAATAGTAAAGTAAAAATTAAAAGGGACACATAATAACAGACATGCAAAGAAGTGAGAAAATGATAAAGAAATAACTAAAAATCCAGTAAACTGAAATTTCTGAGTGAAATATATATATATATATATATATATATATATATATATGTTTTATAAATGCTAGTAAATGCCTTTGTTAATATGGTTCCATAAAAAGACCCCTTGAGAGGTCTCCAGATGATTCAACATCCAGAACAGCCTCAAGACAACTGGCTCAGAAAATATAGCCTCACAGAATATTCCAGTCGGGACTTGACCATAATATTAAAATTTTTTTGTGTCCCCATAAGACTACCAGTGCCCCCAATCAGCAGGGAGTAGCCTAGAAAACAACACCCACATTACCAAAAAAATGGATTATGGATGTTTGTCTTTGTTTAGGTTACAAATTTTTATTGGTCATAATTAATCTCTTTCTAAAAGAAAAATGGAATATAATATAGATATGATAGGATGAAAGGGTAGATTATTAAATTTACTTTTAAAGAGCAACAACTTGTTTGAAACATTTTCATTGCTATGGATTTTAGTTTATTGATAAAAATTTAAAGCTAATTTTGGTATATTATATGTATATTTCTGCTGTTGTTTAGGATATTTTGCTTATGCAGCTCATTTAAAAATGAAATATATAAATAAAAATACAAATTAATAGTCATCTATAATAGTTAAACTTATAATCATATTAACTTGGTTCTCTAGATATGCAGAGAAATATTTCAGATAGATAGGTAATCTTCAAACACTTCAAAGACCTACAGAATATAACATTTAAAATGTTTTTAAAAACTTAGACTTTCTGGACAGTGAGACACATCTGTTCCTGGCAGCACCAATTTACTTCAAAGATGATAATGGACATTGAAAAAACTCCAGATGGAGTTGGCTTTTCTTTTTTTTTATTGAAAATTTTAAAATTTTAATCTCAAATATTAGCAGATCATATCTTAATATCAACTCATGAAAATATTATTTGTCTTTAGCATATTTAAAAGAAAGCTGCAGAATGGAAAATCAAAATAGAAATTATTGTAGGTAAGCTTTATCTCAACCCTAATTATTTTTTTTTCCAAGACAGGGTTTCACTCTACATCAGGCTGTCCTGGAACTCTTGAGATCCACCAGCCTCTGCCTCCCAAATGCTGGGATTAAAGGCGTGAGCCACCATCACCCTGGTACAAGCCTAATTATTTAAAAAGCCAAATACTATGGAATGTTATCCAGTTCCGTAGTAGGTTGGAAATGCACTAAACACAGGGTAAACATTAACCAAGGTTTACCTGTGTCTATCTCTATTTATGCATTTTCTAAACAAACAAACAAACAAAACAGTTTTAAGGACATCCAGAGATACACAGAGAAATCATGCCTCCAGAAAAATAAAAATGTTCCTTTTATTGCACATTTCCCTGTTTTCTCTTGTGCATGCTAAGCAAGCACCGTACCATACCCCAGTCTTTATTGTTTATTTCAAGCTTCTCAAAATTACTTGGTGACTTTTCTTTCTAATAATTTTCCTGTTGTGATGTTAGCAAACTTAGTCAACATAGTAAAAAGGAAAAAAAAAAGGCATCTCTTATTCCAGTGTGGATGTTTATATTCTGTTTCCCATCAGAAAAGGAAAGGTTGGTGGTGCTCAGCGATGTATCAGGCATAAATCACTGGCATTTTCTTTCCCTTGTGTAGCCTTGGCTGTCCTAGAACTAACTCTGTAGACCAGGCTGAACTCGAACTCACAGAGCTCTGCCTGCCTCTGCCTCCTGAGTACTAGGATTAAAGGTATGTGCCACCGCCGCCGGGCAGTCACTGGCATTTTCAAATAGTGGATTTCACAGCAGTCCTACCATGTCCAGGAGTTGGCTTTTCTTATGGCCAATGCTCGCCATTTGGGCAAGAAACTGTTCTTTCCTGAACTGCTTAACACAATATATTGACTGGACATACAGGACACATGGAAAAATGACCACAAAATTTTGCCAAACCAAGGTGAGATGGTTTTTCAGGTTCCTGTTTCACATGGGAGATGCCAAGCTGCCATCCAAAGAGCAACACTCTCTAGCAGACTGATAAAGCAATGAAACACATAGCAAAACATAGATTAATAGAAATGAGTTAATTTAAGATGAAGGAGCTGGATAGCAAGAAGCCTGCAATAGGCCATAGAGTTTGTAAAATATATTAAGCCTCTGAGTGATTAATTTATAAGTGGATGAGGGACTGGGAGGCTGGGTGGAACAAGAGGAATGAGGTACCACAGGGCCAGGTGGGATGCGAGGAAACTCTCACCTACAAGGTGGAGAGATAAGCAACTCAGCAAAAAGAATACAGAGAAGGATAACTAACCTTAATTCTATCCCAAAAAAGCATGTGGGACCTACTACTGTCTAATACTTATAAGATATATAAGCACATATTAAAAAAAAAAAAGCTTAAATGGGGTTAAGCTGCTGGACAATGTGGAATAGCAAATAAAATCCCAGTGCCACCAGCCATGCCTGCTAGAACAGATAGGATGACCTCCCATAGACCTTCCCCTCTCACTAGGTTCCCTCCTGCAAAGACTTTCACACAACCCTAGGCCGTGGCTGCCAGAACACGAGGTAGAATCACCACCAGCAACAAATCTCCCAAACTCCTTCTGCTCCCTTTGGCAGATGCTCCCTGCCCAAACACAGACCATACCCACTAGAAGACCAGGAATGCTGCCTGCCTGTCCATGTACATTGTCCACTCTCTAGGTTCATTCCCACAAATATCTTTGGCAAACCAAAGACCACACATACTGACATACAAGATAGGCACTTTGGCCATGGACCCCCCTCACCTCTATGTTCCTTTAGGCAGATATCCTCTGCCCAACCACAGACCACACCAACCAGAAGATTATGTAACCCAGCTGCCCATTGACCAGGCCCCTAACTCTCTGCTCCATTGGGAAGATATTCCCTGCCCAACCACTGGCCACACCTGCTAGAAGACTAGGTAAGACACATGCCTGTGGATCTTGCCCACTCTCTTCTCCCTTCAGCAAACATCCCTACTCTATCACAGTCTACACCATCCAGAAGACCAGGCAGACCACCTTCAGTGCCCAGTACCTTCTCTCCTCCTCTTTACCGTATTTCAGTCATCAATTCAGGCAGACACTCTCAGCTTCACCAAAAACCACACCAGCCACCCCAACTCCAACTTAGGTGGAGATTCTAGGTGGATCAGGTGGCCAAGCAGGAAACTAAAATTCCTCCCCAACACTGGAAGAGAATGCCTGCTCAACAAGAGACAACACAGGCCATCAGAATGTTTGGCCACCAACTTGGTTGGAGACCATCTGTTCAACCACAGGCCGTATAAACCAGAAGACCAGAGGGGAAACAGAAACTAAGAAACAAAATACCTGTCCAACAAAGGCAATCTCAGAAATTGGCACCTAGACCTATAATTACATAAAACCAAAGACCTAGACATGAATATAAGAACACAAACAACAGCCAAAGAAATATATCATCAAAAGAGCCTAGCTTGCCTACAAGAGCAAACCCTAAATATTCTAACACAACTTAAGGACAAGGAAAACAACTTAAAGCCAACTTTATATAGATGAGAGGGGTTAATAATCCCATTAAAGAAATTGAGAAAAAGACAAACAAAAATGGAAGAAATGAGTAAATCCCTTAATGAAAGCCAAGAAGAAAAAAACAAACAATTGAAGGAAACAAATAAAACTTTTAAAGACCTGAAAATAGAAATAGAAGCAATAAAGAAAACAGAACCTAGGAAATTCTGCAAATGGAAAATTAAAATAAGTGAACAAGAACTACATATGCAAGTATCACGAATGTAATACAAAAGGAAAGGAGAGAGAATCTCAGGTGTTAAAGATACAATCTAATGCCGGGTGGTGGTGGTGCACGCCTTTAATCCCAGCACTCGAGAGGCAGAGCCAGGCGGATCTCTGTGAGTTCAAGGCCAGCCTGGTCTCCCAAGCGAGTTCCAGGAAAGGCACAAAGCTACACAGAGAAACCCTGTCTCGAAAAACCAAAAAAAAAAGATACAATCTAAGAAATACATACTTCCATTAAAAAATATTAAATCTGGAAAATTCTTGATGCAAAACATCCAGTAAATACTGGATATGAAAAAGATCAAACCTAAGAATAATAGGAATAGAAAATGGAAAAGAACCCCAGGTTAAAGTCCCATGAAACATCTTCAAAAAGATCATAGAAGAAAATGTTCCAAACCTGCAAAGATGCAAGAAGCATACAGAACACCACATATACTAGACTAAAAGAAAATGTTGCTTCACCACATCATAATCAAAACAGGAAATATTCAGAACAAAGAATATTAAAAGCTGAAAGGGCAAAAGACCAAGTAACACAGAGGCAGAACAATTAGAATTACACCCAACTTATCAATGGAGATTCTGAAAGTGAGAGGAGTCTGGAGCGATGACTATAAGGGAACACAGATGCCTGCCCAGATTACTATACTCAGCAAAACTTTCAATCACCATAGATGAAGAAAACAAGATATTCCATGCAAAGGTCAAATTTAAACAATATCTATCTATGAATCCAACCCTACAAAAGATACTAGAAAGAAAATTCCAACAAAAAGAGATTAACTACACCCATGAAAACACAGAAAATAATCTCACACAAATAAAGCCAAAAGACTAGAAGTGCATATAAACATATTACCACCAACATATTCACAAACACATACTACCACCACCAACTCCAAAAAAATTAACAATCATTGGTCAATGATATCTGTCAATATCAATAGACTCAATTCCCTAATAACAGGACAAAGACTAACAGAATGGATGCAGAAATAGGATACATCCTTCTGTTACATAAAAGAAACACACCTCAAAACCAAACATAGACATTACCTCAAAGTAAAATGATTGAAAAAGATTTTCCAAGCCATTGGACCTAAGAAGCAACCTGGTGCAATCATTCTAATATCAATCAAAATAGACTTCAAAACAAGGATACTTCATACTCATCAAAGGAAAATCCACAAAGAAAATGCTTCAATTCTGAATATCTGTGCCCCAAATTCAAGGGCATTCATATGTGTGAAAAGAAAAGAAGAAAAAATCAAACAAACAAACAAAAAAACACATTGACTCTCACACATTTATAGTGGGTGACACTACCCCAATCTCACCAATGGACAGGATCCAGAAAAAACTAAACTGAATTTATAAACAGACTTTATAAACCAAATGGACTTAATATACCTACAGGGTATTTCATCAAAAGAACAAAAGAATATACCTTCTTCTCAGCATCCCATGTAACTTTCTCCAAAACTGACCTTATACTCAATCACAAAGCAAGTGTCAATAGATACAAGAAAACTGAAATAACACCCTGAATCCTGTCAAACTGCCGTACATTAGAGCTGGGTTTCAACAACAGCAGAAACAAGAGAAGCCTACAAACTCTTGGAAATGTAACAACTTTTTAACTGATGAAAAAATGGGTCAAGACAGAAATTAAAAAAGAAATTAAAGACTTCCTAGAATTCAACGATAATGAATATATAACATAACCAAACTGATGGGACACAATGAAAACAGTGCTAAGAGGAAAATTCATAGCAATAAATGCCTACATAAAAAAATAGAGACCTCATACTAGCAAATTAAAAGCACATCTTAAAGCTCTAAAACAAAAAAAAACAAGCAAACAAAGAACAGGGAATGGAATGAAATAATCATAGCAAAAGTTGAAATATGGAAAAAAAGAGAACAATACAAAGAATCAATGAGACAAAGAATTGGTTCTTTGAGAAAATTAGCAAGGTAGACAAAACCTTATCCAAACAAACTAAAAGACAAAGAGAAGATATCTAACTTAACAAAATGAGAAACAAAAAGGTGGTCATAAAACAGTATAGGTTTAGTGAAGATTTCTGCCAGATTTTCAAAGAAGAATTAATGCCCAAATTATTACACAAAATAGAAACAGAAGAATCATTACCAAATTCACCTTATAAAGCTATAGTTACCCTGATACCAAACTACACAAAGATTAAACAAAGAAAGAGAACGGCAGCCAAACTTCCCTCATAGAAATAGATGCAAAAATACTAAAATAAAATAAAATATAAAAATAAAATGAAAAAACTTGTAAACAGAATCCAAGAACACAACAAAACAATCATCAACCATGACCAACTTTATAGGCTCTGGGCTTTATCCCAGAGATGTCAGCATGTTTCACCACATGAAAATCTGTCAATGTAATCCACTATATAAACTAACTAAACGATAAAAAAAAAGTATGACCATCTCCACAGATGCTGAAAAAGCCTTTGACAGAATCCAACTCACCTTCATGATAGAAGTCTTGGAGAGATTAGGAATACAAGGGACATACTGAAGCATAATAAAGGTAAGTTACAGTAAGTCTACCTAATATCAAATTAAATGAACAGAAAATCAAAGTAATTCTACTAAAATCAGGAAGAAGAAATGACTGTTCACTCTCTATATTTCTATTCAATATAATTCTTGACGTTCTAGCTAGAGCAAAAAATAAAAAATAAAAACGATCAATGGGAAAACAAATTAGACAGCAAAACGTCAAAGTATTACTATTAGCAGATGATATGATCATAAAGAAAATTTACCCAAAAATTCTACCAGAGAAGTCCTAAATCTGTAAAATACCTTTAGAGAAGTGCCTAAATAGAAAATTAACTCAAAATCCAGCCATTCTATATGTAAATGGTAAATGAGCTGAGGAAGAAATCAGTTAAACAACATGCTTCACAATAGCCACAAGTAATATAGAATATCTTGGGGTAAGTCAGGCAGTGGTGGTGCATGCCTTTAATCCCAGCACTTGGGAGGCAGAGGCAGGCGGATCTCTGTGAGTTCGAGGCCAGCCTGGTCTCCCAAGTGAGTTCCAGGAAAGGCGCAAAGCTACACAGAGAAACCCTGTCTCAAAAAACCAAAAAAAAAAAAAAGAATATCTTGGGGTAACACTAACTAAGCAAGTGAAAGACCTCTGTGACAAAACATTCAAGTCTTTGAAGAAATAAATTGAAGAAGATATCAAGAGATGGAAAGTTTCCCATGCTCATGGATCTGTAAAATAAACATAGTAAAAATGGCCATCCAGCCAAAGCAATCTACAAAATCAACACAATCCCATCAAGACCTAATTACTTCTTTATAGACCTTGAAAGATTCAACCTCATTTGGAAAAAAAAATAAACCCAGGATAACAAAAAAAAAAAGAAATTTTGTACAACAAAAGAACTTCAAGAGGTATCACCTTCCTTGAATTCAAGCTCCACTATAGAGTAATATAGTAATAAAAACTGCATGGTATTGGCATAAAAACAGACAGATTGATCAATGGAATAGAATAGAAGATGCAGACATAAATCCACATATCTTTGAACACCTGATTTTTGAAAAAGACTCCAAAATTATACAATGGAAAAAAGAAAGCATCTTCAACAAATTGTGCTCATCTAACTGGATATTGGAATGCAGAAGAATGACAATAGATCTATGTTTTTCACCCTGCACAAAACTTAAGTCCAAATGGACGTAAAACCTCAAAATAAATCCAGATACACTGAACCTGATAGAAGGGAATAGCCTTGAACACAGTGGCACAGGAGACAACTTCCTGAATAGAATATAAATAGCAGACACTAAGACAGACAATAAATGGGAACTAATGAAACTGAAAAGTATCTGTAAAACATAGGACACAACAAATAGGACAAAACAGCAGGCAAAGGAATAGGAAAAGCTCTGACAGAGGGCTGTTTTCCAAAATATGTAAAGAACTCAAGAAACTAGACATCAAAAACCCAATACTAGATCTAAACAGAGAATTCTCAACAGAATAATCTCACATGGCTGAGAAACACTTAAAGAAATACTCAACATCTATAGCTGTGAAAAAATGCAAATCAAAATGACTCTGAGATTCCATCTTATACCTGTCAGACTCAGATCAAAAACACAAAGTGACAGTTCACGTTGGAAAGAATATACAGCAAGGGTAACACTCCTCCATTACTGCTGGAAATAAAAACTTGTACAGTCACATTGGAAATCAATTTGGAGGTTTTCCAGATAGGTGGGAATTAATCTACCTCAAGACTCAGCTATCTCACTCCTGGGCATATACTCAAAGGACACTCTATCATACAACAAGGACACTTGTACAACTATGTTCATAGCAGATTTATTCATAAAAGCTGGAACCTAAAAACAACTTAGATGTCCCTTAACCAAAGAATGGACAAAGGAAGTGATGTTCATTTACACAATGGATTATTCCTCAGTTGTTAAAAAAAATGATGTCATGAAATTTGCAGGCAAATAGATGAAACTACCAAAAAAAAGTCATCCAGAGTGAGGTAACCCAGAAAGTCAAACATGGTCTGTATTCACTTATAAGTGGATATTTGCTGTGGGATGTTCTGTATGTTAAATGTATTGCTCTGACTAGTTAATAAATAAAACACTGATTGGCCAGTAGCCAGGTAGGAAGTATAGGCGGGACAAGCAGGGAAGAGAATTCTGGGAACAGGAAGGCTGAGTCAGAGAGACACTGCCAGCCACTGCCATGACAAGCTAGATATAAGGTACCAGTAAGCCACAAGCCACGTGGCAAAGTATAGATTAATAGAAATGGGTTAATTTAAGATAATAATTAGATAACAAAAAGCCTGCCATGGCCATACAGTTTGTAAGCAATATAAGTCTCTGTGTGTTTACTTGGTTGGGTCTGAGCAGCTGCAGGACTGGGGGTTGAGAGAGATTTGTCCTGACCCTGGGCCAGACAGGACTGGAGAAAACTCTAGCTACAAATGGAGAGCTTCTCTCTGGGTTCCGCTAAGCCCCCAGAGCCCACTTATAAAGTGATCCATTTCTTTTAGATTTTCCAATGTGGTTGAGTACAAATTTTAAAGTATGTCCTTATGATTCTTGGATTTCTTCAGTGTCTATTGTTATATTCCCGTTTTCATTTCTAATTTTTTAATTTAGATATTGTTTCTCTATTTTTTAATCAACTTGCATAAGGGTTTGTCAGTCTTATTGGTTTTCTCAAAGAACAAACTCTGCTTCAGTGATTCTTTGGAACTTTTGTTGTTGTTTGTTTATATTTTATCAATTTCAGTCCTGATTTTTTTTATCATTTCTTGCCATCTACTACTATTGGGTATGATTTCTTCTTTTTTGTTTTAGAGCTTTTAGGAATGCTGTTAAATATGAATCCTATTTTCTAATCCTTTCTGTTACTCTTTGTTTTTTGTTTTGCTTTGGTTTTGGTGGGGAATTTAGACCATTGATGTTGAAAAATACCAAATGAACAATGTTTGTTGATTTCTATAATATTGTTGTTTTTGAGGTGATGTGTGATTATATATGTGAACATGCTTGCATGATTCCCCTCTTTTGATATGCTGGTCTGGGATTATTTATTCCCAGTGTTTTCATGGGTGTGGTTAACCTCTTTAGGTTGGAGTTTTCCTTCTAGTATATTCTGTAAGGGTGGATTTGTACATAGATATTGCTTAAATTAGATTTTATCACAGAATGTCTTATGTTCTCCATTTATTGTAATTAAAAGTTTTCCTGGCATCTGTGGTCTCTTAGTCTGTATAACATGCCCAGGCCCTTTAGTACCAAAGTACAGGTCTAGCAGGGTTCAGGTTCCAAAGAGGAGATGTGGAGTTCGCAACTGAAGGAGACTGATATGATGTGAGGGTGATCAGGAAGGTTGCTGCTTCACTGAAAAGAGGTTACACATTTATACTCTATAATTGCACAAATGATTAGGTGAGAGTGGGAGAAATAGGGTTTGTGAGCTGGAGTGCAGCTTGTAAACAGGAACTGAGGGACAAGTTAAAAGGCACAAAAGTTGAGTGTTAATGGAAGGATCAAAAGTTCTTCTTGCCAAAGGGAGGGAGAATAACTCCATTTGTATCAAGCAGATATTTTCTTTGAACCCCTGAGGAAATGGCTTTTGTTTAAATGGTTGACCTTGGGAAAAGGACTTTCTTGAGGCACTAGACACTCCATTAGAGAATATTGCAATTTTGTATGATTTAGTTTATCCAAATAGATAAGCATAAAGTGAACAAAAAAGAAGTTAGACAAATTTTACGGTGGACCTTAGTAGACCTTAGAGATTTATTAATTTTGATAATCAAATAAACGTATTTATCAAGCATATGTTACTTATATACATTTTCAGGCAGCTTGGTGATAACTTGTGTGGGAGTAGGTAGAATTATCATGCTATATGGTTTCATGGTGGGTAGATTTTTTTACAAAGAATTTTTTTAAAGAGGTTGCCATTGTATACATCCTCATCCTCCACTGAAGTTGACACAAAATTTCCCAAAGGAAAAGGTATAAGAGAGTTCCCATAGCATATAGTGAGGATCATTAGAATTGAAAGTGAAAGGGTGCTGGAGAATTGTGATACACAATGTTGAAATGCTGGAACATTTTCAATCGGCAGTGGTCTCCATGTAGTCCATGCCACTTCTGGCTTCCAGAGTCTCCATTGAAAAGTCAGCTATTATTTAATACATCTATTTTGGTATGTTACTTGGTATTTTTCCCTTGCAGTTTTTAATGTTCTTTCTTTGTTCACTATATTTAGTTTTTGATTATAATGTACCAAGGGGACTAGCTCTTCTGGTTCAGTCATTTGGGTGTTGTGTATGCTTCCTATACCTTGACAGACATCTCCTCTAGTTTAGGATAATTTTCTTCTGACTTTGTTAAAAATATTTTTTATGCTTTTGACCTGGGTTTTCTTGTTTCCTCCATTCTTATTAATTCTGAGATCTGCTGTTTTCATAGTGTCCCAGATTTACTAAGTGTTTTGTGCTAGGAGTATTTTAGATTTAACATTTTCTCTTTTTTATTTAAAATTTTTAATTCATTTTACATACCAACCACAGATCCCCCTCTTATCCCTCCTCCCTCTCCCCCCCCAGTCTCCCCTCCCAGTCACCTCTCTAATCCTCCTCTAAAAGGATAAGGCCTCCCATGGGGAGTCAGCAAAGCCTGATACTTTCAGCTGAGGCAAGACCAAGTCCCTCCCAGCTGCATCAAGGGTGAGCAAGGTGTCCCAACATAGGTATTGGGCTCCAAAAAGCTAGCTCATGCACCAGGGATAGATCCTGATCCCACTGCCAGGGGCCCATCAAACAGACTAAGATACACAACTGTCTCCCATTTGCAGAGGGCCTAGTCTGGTCCCATCCAGGCTTGACAGTTGTAGGTCTAAAGTTCCTGAGTTGCCACGAGCTTGTTTCAGTTTTCTCTATAGATTTCTCCATCATGATATTGACCCACCCCGCCTTGCTCATGTAATCCTTCTTCCCTGTCTTCGACTGGACTCCTGGAGTTCAGCTGTGGATCTCTGCATCTGCTTCCATCAGTTAATATATGAAGGTTCTAGGGTGACAGTTAGGGTATTCTGCAATCTGATTACTGGGGTAGGCCATTTCAGGCACCCTCCCCACTATTGCTAATAGTTTCATTTGGGTTTGTCCTTGTGGATTCCTTTGAATTTCCCTAGCACCAGTTAACATTTTCTTTGACAGAAGTATCCATTTATTCTACTGTGTCTTTAATGCCTGAGAGTCTTCCACCTCTTATATTCTGTTGCTGAGTCTTGCCCTGCAGTTCTGTTTGAGTTCCTAAAGTTTTTATTTTCACATTTCTCTGTTTTTGTTTTCTTTATTGTTTTTTTCTGCTTTCGGGTCTTCAACTCCTTTATTTATTTATTTTCACTGTTTGTTTTTGTTTTCATAGATTCCTTTATGGAATCTATTCAGATCCTCTTTAAGAGCCTCTATCATATTTATAAAGGCTATTTTAAGGTCTTGTGCGTTGCAATGCTCAAGGCTTGGTGTGGTATATTTGCTGGGGTCTAGTGAAGATGTATTGCCTTGGCTGTTATTGGATGTATTTTTACTGGCATCTAGGCATCTAGGTTTGGAAAGATGTAATTCTATATGAGTGGGTTGAGTTGGTTCTTGAGTGGGTGTTTTGTTTCTTGATTTCTGTTTCCTCTCTGGTTCTTGGGAAATTATGGTGGTTGTGTTGCATGGTAGGACATTCTTCTGGGATCCTGCTAGTTGTGATCACTGGGGGTTCCAGATAAAATGTGTTTCTAGGTATTTGGAGCTAACATTTACGAATGGAGATGAGTTCAGAGGAGAGATATCTGAAGGGGTAAAAAGGAGTGAAGAAAGGAGGGTGTTCTACCAGGATTTACTTAGTCCTCTGGGAATGGGGGCCATGAGTGAAGTGAGGACACAGTAGATGGTCTGCTACAGACCTGGATATGTGACTCGGGGTCTTAACTTGGAGAAGCTGCTGAGGCACAGTTGAAAATCTGCAGGTAGCCTACTTGCTTAACTGCCTGAAATGGTCTTTGGGTTCCCAGGGAGTGCCTGATGGTGTTGAGTACTAGAATAAAACAATATATGGTACAAAGAAAGTTTGGAGTGGAAGATGTGGCTAGAGTTTTCCTGCCTGGCCCATAGTCAGGCTAAATCTCTTTCTCCTGCCAGTCCCACAGCCGCTCAGACCCAACCAAGTAAACACAGAGACTTACATTGCTTACAAACTGTATGGCCGTGGCAGGCTTCTTGCTAACTGTCCTTATATCTTAAATGAATCCATTTCTGTAAATCTATACCTTGCCACATGGCTCGTGGCTTACCGGCATCTTTACATGCTGCTTGTCCTGGCGGGGCGGCTGGCAGAGACTCCCTCCGCCTTCCTGTTCTTTTTATTCTCTCTGTTAGTTCCGCCTATACTTCCTGCCTACCCACAGGCCAATCAGTGTTTTATTAGCAACACATTTGCCATACAGAACATCCCACAGCAGGAAGATCTGTCTGTATATTCTATTGGAGATGGGTGAAGAGAGAAAGTAGAGACCCAAAACACGTGGTATGGTACAATGGTACAGCCTGAGGGGGGTGGTGGATGAGAATGGGGTCTTAGACTTGGAGGAGACAAGGGAGAGGAGAAGAACTGCAGTTAGCTTACCTTCTTCCCTTGTCAGAGTAGACTGTGTCTTTCTAGGGAGTGTTTGTGGAGTTGGGGTCTGGGGTAAAGCAGTAAGTATTGGTAGGGAAATTAGGAGGGAAGATCTGTGTGATCCTCTATAGATCATGGCCAGAGGTGTGGGAAGGAAGGCAGGATTCAGCAAGTGGTCTGCTGCAGAGATGGAAAAAGACTGGGGGTTGGTTTAGGTGAGCTGAAGCAGAAGTGAAATCTGCAGTTAGCCCACCTGCTTTCCTGGCTGATGTCACCCTCTCTGTCTTTTATAAGCACACAAAGACTAAATTAGGAGTTGGGTACCCAATGCTCAGGGAACCTGTCATATAAAGGAACATACTCTATATACTGAACACAATATGGTAATTGTCATATTTTGTGATGCATAAAGTTTCTTGGTTCTGACTCTAGAATACTGTGCTTATATCCACAAACCTGCAGGAGGCTAATTTTTTCACTTGATAATTCTTTGGTTCATCCTGGCTTATGAGGTAGTAAGACTGGGCTGAGCATGAAGAATTGGTCTTTTAGATAAAAGAAAGTTGATAGTCTAGATAAGTAATCTGAACTGAGAGAAATCAATAGGCAACAGCAATAAAATAAATGATCAAATTTGCTGAATAGCTAGTCCATAAAGTTCTTTATTTCCTGCCAATAAGTAACTTCATAGGACATAGAACAGCAAAAATTAGATTCAATGATAACCCCAGGAAAGGGTTTGGGGTTTCTCACTCCTTCTCAAATGGTTCTAACTCTTCTACCAATGCATCATTCAGAAATAACTCATTTTGTCATAGACTTGGCAGAAAGTTGTGACCTTACAAAGTATTGTTGCACATATGCTCCTGCACTGAACTTTTAAATCCTGGCAATTGAGAGACACTGAATAACAATGGGAAGTATGTGAACTCAATTCAATTAATGTGAGGGGCAAGAATAGGATAGATAAATGGTGGTACTATAAATAATTAATTACAAGAGCCAAGCTCCAAAATGCAGCAAAATATACCTTGTTCATAGCACACAGTGAGATTTCCATCCTGTGTGATCACTAGTCATTTCTACATCTTTTCCATAGACCCACATTACCAAGAGAAAATGTTACTGGATGAGAATCTATGTCCTTAAGAGGTTTAATATACAACTACCCAAACATAATAGAGACTGTGGATAGGTATAAGTCTGATTATTTTGTTCTTTCTTGTGCAAGTTTCCATGCTTTCATTCAACTTGTCCATTTTGGGAGAAAGAGTGCCTAAAAAAACACTAGGACACATTTTCAGGGAAGGGGTAGGATCTAAGCGTGGAAATATGTTGAGGTAAATTTGTACACTTCTGTTCATATGTTCATGTCTGAATATATTATAGCAATTAATGCAGTATATGTCTTTCTTTTTTAAATAAAAGTTAGAGTGAATGGTGTCAGTTGAGAGTGATCACATCTAGAGAAGAGTTGAGACAATTTTAATCTACCACCTGATGGTCTTATTGCACAATGACTGGTCTCTGAACTGGTAACTTTACTGATTGTCACCTCTGATAAAGGGAGTTGCAAATAACTACAGGCATCCTTTGAGGATTTAGACTGCTCTTTGCCTCAGCCATCCACTAGTTAACATCCCCTCTGAAAGTGGCTTCTTTACCTGCTGTTGGCAAGCTTATGCAACTAGACTTATGACTCTAACATAGTAGTTCTATTTCAGAACAGGACAGCTCAGACTCCACAGCTAGGAAGGAGGAAAGGATATAGGAGACTTAAAATTGCTGAATTGAAATTGGGTTAATCAAGAATACCATTGTCTAGCTCTATCTATAATTCATAATTGTGGGAAATAGTGATAGAAGACATCTTGAGGAAAACAAACATCCTCTATTCTGCTAACCAACTCAAAACTACCCCACTGAATGGAGCCCAGTATTCATATACAGAGTCCAACTACATGAATTGACTCACTAATGGTTTGGCCAAGATAATCTCAAAGTGCTCATTGGGCTCTTCAGTTAATCAGCTGTTATATCTTGTTTTCACTTTCAAGCTTTTGAAATAAGCTTTTTATATCTGCTGTGTTGTCTTATTGAAAAAAACTTTTCAATTGAATTTCCTATTGAACAGTTGCAGATTTGCATCAGACTTAAAGATTATAAAGAATATGTGTATTGTTTATCTATTCCCCCCTCAGTGATACAATTTTTCAAACCAGAGTATGATTTCTTAACAAGGATATACATGCCAAGGCAATTCATTCATAGTATTTTGATTTCTTGAGTTTTATTCTAGGCTTATTTATAATTCTGGTGAATGTGATAATGTACACACACATGAATTATTAACAAAATTTTAGAATACATATAGGTCTGGTTGAGACTCTGTAAAGTCCATAGTCATCTTTGTCTTTCCCTGGCCTACCTCATGCTATATCCTAACTCCAGAACACCAATGTTTTCCACTTTGAAATTCCAGCTTGATAATTTTTAAATTTTTATCTTAGTATAGTGGTAATCCACGCAACTCCTGAAAGTGGCTATCATAGTCTCTTTTTTCATAGTATGACCTACCATGTCCTAAACTCCAAACCCTTATGGAACATATTCTGACCAGTTTTAAAATATATTCACCCTTCCAAATCAAATCTCTTCTCAGCACCTTATATCATATGACATCAGCTCAAAATTTAGGCTCTTCTAAACCTTATCATTTCAAAGTCCAGGATATCATCATTTGGGTCACATAAAGCTTGTCCAGATGACCCTTCACCATGTGGCACAGGAAACACATATAAGTCCTGCCCATCTCTGGACCAAAAACCCTGAAACAAAGATTATCTCTTTGTCTTCCTCAGAACTACAGATGGAACATTGGAGAATATCCTACATCCACAGACCATTTACACACAGTGGAAACAGTAAAGGGAAAATCTTCACTTTTCTCTGCAATGCTTACATCCAGCAACTACTGGTTTTCTTTAGTTATATTTCAAGATCTGGTCAGAGTTTTGAATCACTTTTATTTTATTTTCACTAATTGCAGCATACATTTGAAGCTAAGAAGACTTATGAGAATATTTGTACTTGCCAATAGAATTTAGAATCAGCCTACTTTTCTTCTGCATTATTTCCATCCCACTTAAAGCTTAAGCTCATATTTTTTCCCTACTGAATCAACTTTATTTTTATTATTAAATGTATTTACTTTATTTGTATGAGTATTTTGTTTGCATATGTGTGTGAATGTGTTTGTGTGTGTGTGTGTGTGTGTGTGTGTGTGTGTGTGTGTGTGTGTG
>CABHPQ010002667.1:0-14009 GCA_902168405.1 Peromyscus aztecus
GGCCACCATGCTATCAGTTTTTGGAGGGCGACCTTCTGTCCTAGCACAAACCTGGGTTGTTTGGTTATTTCCATGGAACACCTTTGGCCAAAAAACTTGTCTGAATGCAATCCCGGCTCCTTACTGGAAGCCTTGCCTGGCTACAAAAGATGTCCAGTTCAGATTCTGTATCCTCCATTACTAGGGGTCCTCACTAGGGTCACCCTCATAGATTTCAGGAAGTTTCCACTGCACTAGGTTTCCACACTTCCCCCCAAGTCCCCCCCAATTCCAGCTGCCTCTCCCTGCAATCTCTCTCTCCATATACCCCCAACCAGATTCCTCCTGTTCCCCTCCCC
The DNA here is from genome assembly GCA_902168405.1 of Peromyscus aztecus. Taxonomy (NCBI): domain Eukaryota; kingdom Metazoa; phylum Chordata; class Mammalia; order Rodentia; family Cricetidae; genus Peromyscus; species Peromyscus aztecus. The sequence goes on from CABHPQ010002667.1 coordinate 339, forward strand.
ATCAGCAAACTCTACTCTATTTCCCTGTCCCAGGGGATCCCTGCAACTCTTATAAAGCAAAGCATTTAACTGGGGCTCGCTTACAGTTTCAGAGGCTCAGTCCACTATCATTGTGGCAGGGAGCATGGCAGCATGCAGGCACACATGACAGTTTAAGTTATTGTTCGACACAATTTAAGGGTTGTTTTAAGTAAATTTTATAAATCAAAGAATATTTTATTTCCCTCAAACTGGATTGATATTTTACTAAACACAAAGAAGAGAATATACATGTAAAATGGGGTTCTTGAATATTTTCCTTCAAAAACAAAAAAAAATAAGCTCAGTATTGTGACACACACCTATAGTACAAGGTATCTAGAAGGCTGAGATGTAAAGACCACTTGAGCCCTGGAGTTCAAGACTGGTTTGGGAAACATTGATACACTCTGTCTCAAAGACAAGACAAGACAAGACAGAAAAACCTATAACATAATACAATGCCCAATTTAACATTCCATAATAGTATGTTTGTACCTGTTATGAGTGATTAAAAAATATGCAGAAGCCAAAACTTAAACTTAAATACTCTTTATTGATGATAAAATGATTTGACAGTGTTAGAGAAAAAAATTCACTATTACAATGAAAGAGTTGAAACCTTGCTACAGAGGAATGGCTGCCAGTCACATGCCTTTTTATATTTTATTTGGACAGTACAATAATAGATTTTAAAAGCTTTTGAGAATTTGCAATCTTTTGCTGCTGCCTTTTCATGAAGAGGCACATAAACTTGTTCAATTTTGAGATAAGTATTATACATATAGTACATATACACAAATACTATACATATATCAGCAAATCAAAATTAAAAATCACAGGTACTTGGAGGCTGAGTTGTGAGGATCACTTGAGCTCAGAAATAGGAGACTAGTCTGGGTCACATGGTAAGATTACGTCTCCAAAATAAAACAAAGCAATATGCTGATGGCAAAAGAAACAAACTAATCTTTATTCACAAAAGTGAATTCACATTGCTGCAGAGAAAAATCTCACTAATTAACAACAAAAGAGTTAAAACCTGGAGACATCAGAATAGGTGCTAGTTATTTGCCTGTTTTCATTTTATTTAAACTTGAATTTCCACCATAAAAACATGCTTTTTATCTAACATTAGAATTATATTGTTCCACACAGGTTCAAGTTTTCTTCAAAGAATCATGAAAATAGTATGGATTGAAGAGACTTTCGAATATTTGCAATCTCTTGCTCCTGCTGTCTCATAGAAGGAGAAAATAAACACGATGAATTTTTAGTTGTTATGCATAGTTTAGTAAATAAAATAATTCAGTGCTTCTGTTATATATATATATATATATATATATATAACTTCCAGATTAAAATATAACTTACAGTTTCCATCATGTATTTCTTTTGATACTCAGCTATTTCTTTTTTAAGTTCAACAAATGAAGCAGTAGATCGATTATTATTATTCTTATCCTCAATGTTCTTCAAAATCTAAAACACAAAAGGCAAGTTCAGTTATGATCCATAGTGTTTCATCTTAGATTCTAAATTGTAAAATTCATTTTCACAAGTGTGAATTTATTAATACTCATCAATGGTTCTTATTTATTCCATTTTTCAAAACATTATAAATTAGAAATGAAAAATAATAATAATATAGAATGAAGTAAAATACATCAGACATGAATCAAATGTTGTTAAAGAGGCTAAATTAGCATACTTTCCCCCAAACAATGGTTTAATGAACTGTTAAGGTCAAGATGAAGCAAAAACAAACTAACAACAACAAAACTGTTGTGCGGTTTCCCATGATTCCTAGGTATCTAGAGGCTCAAGAAGGAGAATAGAGATGTAGAAGTAAACCTGAGCAACACAGTGGGACCTGTCTCAAAGAAAAGCAAAGACAAAAGATATAGGATTAAGACTACAAGGTCCCATCAGTAAGACAATTTTGAAATATTCTAGTATGTTTCCAAATGTCAGGTTATATTTTATTTGGACTAGTGGTAAATGTGACATGAATTCACTAAGGGAAGAAAATGATCTGTACTGTGGAGAACTTTTTAACTTATATAAACTAAAAAATACATTTTTAATCTGTATATGCTGGCACATACTCTTAATCCAAGCACTTGAGGGCCAAGGCAGGTGCATCTCTGTGAATTCAAGGCTTGTCTGGCCTACATAGCAAACCCCAGGCCTGATAAGGCTATATAGTGAGACCTGTCTCAAAAATACCACGTTTTAGCATTCAGGGTTTTTTACATTTAAAAAACTTCATATATATGCAGCATTTTTTAAGGCAGAGTCTCACTATGTAGCTGAGTCAAGCCTCAAATTTGATAGCCTCCTATCCTAGCCTCCTTAATACTAGCATTATAGCATGTACCATCACAGCCAGCCAGAAGAAATAAATTTTAAACCTTTACTATCCACTCAATAAACTATTATTCCACTTCCTATTGTCCCCGAAAGTACTAAATGTAGTAATAATAATAACAATAACAATAGTAATAGGAGATTGCTTCATTTTTCTTCAATGAGGAAAAACATAAACAACAGTACAAATAAGTTAAAATACAAATAAAAATGCAGCTTTCTGTATATACAGAGTATAGAGTGGTAAATGATTTTAGTTTAGCTGGCAAATGAACAAGACATCAATAGATAAGGAGGAATTAAACATATTGGAGAAAAACACTCCCAAAGCACAGGAGTACAGTCTGTGGGGTCAGACAAAGCAGCTGTGTAGAGGTGGGAATAGTAGGTACATGTAGTAAATGGTGCTTAAAACGAGACTCAGTCATGGGGATCTAAATAGCTGGAATGTATTTAAGAAATGTATAAAAACTGAGAAATCACTGATGGATGTGCAGGAAGAAAGAGATGTTGTAGAAAGGCAACATGACAGACCTATGAAGGATGGACTGAAGAACAGAAATCAGTTAAGAGTTTTCAAAGTACAAAGATGAGAAGGTTTACTAGCAGAAAGAATGAACTAAGGTTAATAGCGATAAGAAAGATTTGATGAAATAATGAGCCACTGCACAGAAGCTCAATTTGAGAACCTAAAAGATATGGAAGAGTTAAACATTACACTATTGTTCCTAATGGTAAATGGGAACATTTAGTGATGATACTATTTAGGTGAAAGCTTGAATAGTGCTTTATCAAATATTGATACCAATTAAAAACTGTTCCTGGGGAACATTAGAGAAAGTTGACAAGTTCTCTGTCTGAAAACACTTAAAATAACTTTTGTTTCCATGAAAGATATTTAAAAAATTTTAAAAACATACCTTTTAAAATCCTTTTAAAACTATTTAATACTGAGACCCAAGTTTAGTAATATGCTTATGTATAAAGAGGCAACTCTCAATCTAAAAATCTCCTCAACAGTCTAGTCCTTTCTTGGTTACCTCTAATGATTATAAAGTAGTATTACGGGGATGGAGAGATGGCTCAGATGTTAAGAGCACTGGCTCCTCTTCCAGAGGTCATGAGTTCAATTCCCAGCACCCACATGGTGGCTCACAACCATTTATAATGAGATCTGGTGCCCTCTTCTGGCATACAGGCAGAACACTGTATACATAACAAATAAATATTTAAAAATATATTAAAAAGAAATAAAGTAGCATTACAGTCATTTTTGGTCAGTGTGACAGTTCCAGAACTGAGGATGTCAGAAAGTACTTCTACAATACATTTGAAAACAAAAAGTCCACAATTTCAATTCAGTATTTCCTATTCAACAAACACTGGGATGCAAACACAGATGATAATGTAGAAATTATTCACAGACTTGATCTCAGATAAACAGAAAATGGTGACTCAAGTGTTAATCAGGTATGAATATGATGCATGGCAAGTACATTGTTAGGTAAAATTACTAATTTGTATTTCCTACCTTGAATAATCATCACAAAACAATTGGCGCTCTACAGCTATACTTTACACTTTTGTCCATAACAATTCAAACTGCAAAGCAGTTAAAATTTCATATAAAATGTTTCCCGAATCAACTTGCAAAAACAACATTATACACATATTATCTGAGGTGTTTCGTTTCTGGGTACAACATACCTCTATGTATCGTGTAACCATCTGTATAATTAATTTCAGTCTCTGGATCTGTTTAATTTTGCACTGTCTTAGCATCATTTGCTGTTGTTGGAAAATATTCTACAAATATAAAAGAACGCTTATATATTTTGGTAAAATATTTTTGTTGTTCTTCTAAGCTTTATATATTATAAGTAAACGCTGTATCTCTAAGCTACATTCTCATCCTTAAAGCAAAAGAATAATTCCATACTGAAGTCAAAAGAAATAATTTTAAAATGAATACACTTAACATTTTACTTTGACAAAGATTACTTCTAAGTTTAAGTAATTTTAAAAATAATTAATATGCAATATAATGATCCTACCACTCATTGAAAAGGAATTTTTTAACTTTTTGAGACAGGGTCACCCTATATTGCACATGCTGCCTGGGACTTGTGCTTCTTCCTCAGTCTCCCAAATATCTGGTATTACCGGCATGCACCACCACATGAGAACAAGTAGGAAATCTTCATATCCAAGTAAGAGCTCATTCTCTGAAATCTCAATGTCTACAATATAATTAATTTTAACTCTCTCACTTTTACTTTTCTAAACCCCGCGTTTGGGAAATTCAACTCTAGCTAGTCTACATGTTGGAAACATTTTCACCACCTGATGACCTTATTTCACTAAGTATACAGAAACATCATAAAGAAAACATCCAGTCTCTCTTTACCAACCTGTATCTGTCTCTGCTCTCATTTCTCAGGATACAGCATACTTGCTCTTTACCACGTTCTGTCTCACATGCACATTCAAACTCAAATTCAGATTTTACCTCCTCTACATTACACTTTTAATTTGACTCTCTAGCGGGGCCAGTTAACTTCGGTCTGCCACAATAGCTGCTGGGGAGGGGTGTTGGGGGGGGGTAATGAAGCATGAGGATTAAAAGGACAAGGCATGCCTGAACCACAGGCCAGCCTGGGAAATTTAATGAAACCTTGTCTCATAAGGAAAAGTAAGAAATGTCAGCGGATATAGCTTAGTGCTAAGAGGCATTTGCAACCATGGATGAAACCCTAGGTTCTAATTTCAGGCCCCCAGGACCACAAAAAGTCAATAATTAATTTGCTCTACAGATTATTCCTATTGCCAGGCAAATGACCACAACCAACTCGGTGATGCTGTTCTACCAGCAGTAGTGAGAAAGTTTGTCTCAGTCCACTGCATGTGCTAATGTTGGAATAAACATAGGATTGGAAGGGTTAACTTAGTAACCCAAGAAGAACTTGCAACAACATCGAGAAAGATAGTTCCTCAAGTACCCCCGTTTTCCATTCAACTGTACCTAAATCTAACTTACCCACGATTTATTTCACAGCAAGAAGTAAACCACCTTCAGTCTTTCAAAAGTTTCTTTTGTTTGAAATGATAAGAATCCCAGCTACTATAAGGAGCCCAGTGGAATGTGTGAGTATATTTGCCTATACTTCTGTGGTTTATGGTTCTGCAGGACAAGAACTGGGTAACAGTGGGTAATGCACCTTGGGTTAGCTCCCCAGGCCTAATGGAAGGCAAGCATCTAGAGTCCTACTTGATATCTTGCTATAGAAGATTAATTATAAAGCTAATTGCGATACCAACAATTAGTTTTTCTTGCTGTTTCTTGTATTTCTGCTTCTCCAAATCCCACTGCTTAAACAGATCCATAAACTGCAAGTAATACTTATTGTTAACTTCCAGCCTGTAAAACATAAGAAGAAAGGCTCACATTTTATGCCAATATGAACATAATTAAAACAAAATTGAATTGACCTATTTTATACTATGAAAAAGAAGGAAATCATAACAGTTTAACAGTTTAAATATTCTGGTGGGAACCCAAGAAATAAAAGTAGATTTATATAGATTCTAAAAATACTTCTTTTCCTTACTAAAAATCTTCTCATATAGTTTGCCTCTTGAAATCCAAGGAAATTTTATCATATATATGTATATATAATTTATAAGGATACATATATATCATATACATATATCCCATATATATACATACACACATATACATATAAACACACACATATTTCAAGGGAAGATCAATTTCATCTCCAAATAATTTTTCATTTTTTCTACAGGTTCCAATAAAAAGCAAATTACTTCAGCTGGGTGGTGGTGGCACGTATCTTTAATCCCAGCACTCAGGAGGCAGAAGCAGGCAGATCTCTGTGAGTTCGAGGCCAGCCTGGTCTACAGAGAAAGCTCCAGGACAGCCAGGGCTACACAGAGAAACCCTGTTTCAAATAACAAAAAAAAAAAACCCACTAAGCCCTTTTGGCAGAGACGATTGAGTACAAAGAACAGTTAGGTAAATTAAAATAACACAAATTACTTTTGATGTAAAATGAACTATATTTTACATTGTCCACACAGTTAACTAAAAGACATTTAATAGTTGATGTGTCATCTACCATTTACTTAATAAATGTATTTCCAGAGTGAACATGAATTACTTTTAAAATAATAACTCTCAATTGTTATTTGGAAGGAAGAGCATGTAATCTTCACTGACTTCCAAGAAATATGTCTCAATTCTATGAAGGCATGGGATTATTGTTAGGATTCTGCCACTCCTCCAGTTGTATGACCACACATGCGCAGTTCAGTAGCTAAGCAAGGGGACTTACATCATCACTATGCTGTGCGATTACACAAATGCATGCAGTGCAGTCAGGTAGTCTGCACATGCATGGCATAGCTCCTTAAGCCCACAAGCCCGTGTGCAGGGAAATCCTTAAAAAGCTGATCACAGATTCTTCCCTCTCTCTTCTCCTCCCACCTCTGTCCCTCCTCCTCACGTGTCTCTTCCATAGGCCTGTGCTGTGGGATGTTCTGTATGGCAAATGTGTTGCTAATAAAACACTGATTGGCAGTGGCTAGGCAGGAAGTATAGGCGGGGATAACAGAGAGAATTAAGGGAACAGGAAGGCAGAGGGAGTCACTGACTGCCAGCCACCACCAGGACAAGCAGCATGTGAAGATGCTGGTAAGCCACGAGCCATGTGGCAAGGTATAGATTTATAGAAATGGATTAACGTAAGATATAAGGACAGTTAACAAGAAGCCTGCCACGGCCATACAGTTTGTAAGCAATATAAGTCTCTGTGTTTACTTGCTTGGGTCTGAGCGGCTGTGGGACTGGCAGGTGAAAGAGATTTATCCTGACTGTGGGCCAGGCAGGAAAACTCTATCTACAGGCCTGCCATGCTGTCTTCTGTCCGGCCCCAAAACAAAGCTCTGAGACTGGGTTTTGTCATGCCTCATGACCTTTCCTCACAGAGTAAAAGCACCGTATTTAAAATCAACAGTTGTAGTACCACTTGCTTAGAGAAAATTCAATTGAAACATTTTCACTGGAGATTCCAATAGACAGGTGATACTATTTTCATAAGTAATTTGCACCAATATATACTCAGAGATGATATAAACTTGGCGCTTAAAAATGCCAGCAAACTTACATTCGCTGTTGTTTGGTTCCCCAAACTTGTTTCATCTTGTAGCTACTCTTTTTGGAAACAGTTTCAGAGTAGATTTGCATTCTTCTTCTCTTTTCAAGAAGAGATTTATTAATCCCATCTATATCGAAAATAAAGGTTAATGTTAAAAATAACTTCAATTGTTCCCAAATATTCAAGTATAGATATAGATATAGATATATAGATATGGCTAAAGATTATTAAACAATATCAATGACACTTAAAATTAAATTGAAATATATCACCAACATGGTGCACAAAAAGTTTCATACTTTAGAGTACTTAGAATTTTGCTATTTTCAGACTAGGGATGTACAACCAGTGAAGTCAATGCAAATAAAATAAAATACACAAAACTCTGAAATCCTAAATATTTTTGGCCCTATATATTTTGGATGAGAAATGTTCAACCTTACCTTTGTTCTGATTTTCCTAATGGAAGATAACTTTAAAATTAGGCACAATAATAATGAACCCAGGAGAAAAAAGGTTGGGGATAAATATTAAGTACTTCACAAACAAACACCTTAGCAGAATGGAAATACTTCTAAATTAAAAAAAAATATTGTCCCACTGAAATGAGCTTTATTAGTGAGCTTTTGAACTGTGGTTAGAAGTCAAACTTTAACTACAGAAATGATCCTGAAGTATAGTCAAATAACTCAAGCTTTAAAATACATAAAATTACTCTCTTGAATATTATAATTCAAGTCATGTTTAAAACAATAAGATATTTGTATAAAACATTGTCAACGATAACCTGAAATATATTTCTATAAAAACTGGCAAAATATCAAAGATGGAAAAATAGCTTTGGTCTGGGGAGACGGCTCAGTGTTTAAAATGCCTGCTATGCCAAGCATGAGTCCCTGAGTTTGAATCCCCACCACCCACATAAAAGCCAGCTGTGATGTTGTGTGTCCCTGACCACAGCACTGAGGGGCAGAGACAGGCAGCTCCTTGGGACTTCTTGGCCATTCAGTCTCACTGAAATGATGAGGTCCAGATACAAAGAGATCCTGTCTCAAAAAAATGGAGAGCTGGAGAGATTTCTCAGTGGTTAACAGCATTGGTTGCTCTTCCAGAGAACTTGGGTTCAATTCCCTACACCCACATGGGGCCTCACTACGATCTATACCTCCATTCCTAGAGGAATAAATTATTTCTTCTGGCTCTTGAAGGCAAGAGGCAAGCGTGTTGTGCATGCATATATGAAGGCAAAACTCTCTCTCTCCTTCTCTCTCTCTCTCTCTCTCTCTCTCTCTCTCTCTCTCACACACACACACACACACACACACACACACACACACACACACACGCCCATGAAATGACGGAGGAAGACATTCCAATTTCAACCTCTGGCTGCCACATGCATCTACATACTTGCTCATTCATACCTGTATAACATACACACAAATAAAAGTGAAAATTACTCATGTAAATATGGAGATAATTTAGGAATAGTTTAAAATAATTTTATGGAGCTTTTTATATAGGGGATTTTACTACTAAGTAGAGCAGTGCATAAAAATTCAATATATTAAATAATGTGTGCTGAATATATATTTTCTATCATAAATAGTAACCATTTAGTAACTTTAATCAATCTATACATACTATAACATAAAATTTTATACTTTCAGGATCTATAACCTTCAATTTATGTAACAGATTAGAAAACAAACTCTTTGTCACTACCAAACAGAAAAAACTCTCCAGGAAAACTTCATGATATCAATAATTCCTACAAAAGAATCAATTATTATTAACTCTTCTAAAAAGAATACCGTTTCCCAAACTGGGTGTGCTAGCTCAGCCTGTAATTCTAGCACCCAGGAAGCTGACACGGGAGATCTACAGTTTAAACCTAGACTGGGCTTCTGATCAAGTTCCAGATCAACTCGAACTACATAGTAAGATCCTGTCTTAAAAACAAGGAAGCAATACACAAAATTAACAAAGAATTAACAAAATACTATATAAAAAGGTGTTTATACTACCGATGAACAATATTTAAATTTCAGATCTTTCCCTTTCCCAACTTTTATTTTCGATTTTCTTCACTTGATGTAGACGAATGTTTTGCATGCATGTATGTATATATAACTTGTATGTGCCCACAGAGATCAGAAGAGGGAGTAAGATCCTCCAGAACTGGAGTTATAAATGGCTATGAGCTACCTACCATGAGGATGCTGGGAACCGAACTCAGGTCATTTACAAGGGAAGCAATCAGTCTTAACTGATAAGCCATTTCTCCAGTACCCTCACATTTTTGGATATAAAAGTAATTATAGACGAGTTAGAGAGATGGCTCAGTGGTTACAAGTGCTTGCTGCTCTTCCTGAAGACTTGAGACCATTTCCCAGTTCCATGTTATACAGCTCACAACTGCCTCTAACTCCAGCTCCAGGATATCCTACACCATCTGCTGAGCGCGGCAGACACTTACATGTGACATACACCCCCACACAGAGACACATAATTAAAAAGAAAATAAATCTTAACAAATAATAATGAAGAATTTTATTAGTCTTCAGGATTATGCTCTCCTTCACAGAAAAGGGAATTCAGCAAGAGTCCTACAAAATAAACTTTGTAAATGAAAAGCTGATACATAGAATCACTTGTGTGAACTATTAGTCTGAAAAGAAAGAATTGTAAAATTTTCTCCATCTATTTTTTTCTTCTAAAATTCTATATGAGACTCACAGATCTAAAAGCATCATTTTTACTTTTTTTAATCGTGGAAAATTTTAAGCGGAAAAATTTATGTTTTTAAATCACAAAATTCATGTGAAATCCAGTGCTAAGAAAGCATTAAAGGATAGTTATATAGAACACTGATTAACATTTCCTTTTACATAAATTAATATATAGTTGTAAACAATTTTCTGTTAACATATTTATCTCCAAAAACATACCTCCGAATTTATCCAACATAGTGTGTATTTCATCTCTGTGAAGAAAATACAATAAAAAATTAAAGCTGGAAATATAGTTCAGTGGTAGATCATTTGCCTAGCACACACAAAACTTTATACAAAAAGTTCTTTTAATTATTTATAATATATAGCACATGGGTTGGAACAAATGCCACACGCAACATAACATAAAATATTTCTTAGACAACTAAAGTAAACCTTTGCTATTATTTTATTGCTGACAATTCATACACATATATCCCCATTACTTTCTTTTATCTGTCTCCCACTCTTGCTGAACCTCTTCTTCCCAACTAGTCTCCTTCCTATTTGTGTGTGTGTGTGTGTGTGTGTGTGTGTGTGTGTGTGTGTGTGAAACTATGGCAGGTAGCCATAGTTTCTATGTGTTTGTGAATACTAGGTCTCAAGGAGTCCAGGCGAGGCTTGAAATAGCTATAGAGCTGAGGATGACCTCAGGTTTCTGATCTTCCTGCATCCACCTCTCTAGAGCAGGAATTACAGGCACTACATTTGAAGTACTCTATTGAACCGGCAAAAAAATTATTTGAAAATATTACCCCATAGCTTCATCTACTTCTGCAGGAGGGCATTTCCTCTCATCTTTGTTAAACACCGGGCTCTTTTCTGTATTAACAATACAAATGAAAAACACATTGGAAATTAATTAGGTTATATTAGTAATAGTTAGCAAAGAGCTATCTTCATTTGCGTTTCTCTGGAACTTTTCTCAACGTAAATTTTTGAAGCAGCTATAGAAATGAAATAATGTCTTTGCAGGTTTTATGGAATCAATTCACAATTTGCCAACATTTTATAGGAACACTTTTCAAGTCTTCCTGGGGTAAAACCATTTTAAGTTATTAATTATTTCTCAATATACTGGGACTACAGAGCCAAGAGAAGCTATATGCATCACTAAAACTCTGGTACAGAAATGGACATCTAAAATTAGAAATGAAAGTATCAGAAAATCTGAGACTAGGTAACAATCAGATGAACTCCAGGACACAATCAATGCCCAACATTGGATATGCTGTACCTTCAGACAGAGCCTTCTTCAAAACACTCAGACCATCTTCTTCATCATCAAAGTCAAAAAGTACTAAGTGCTCCTGCTTTCGTACCGACATAATTTTACCAAAATTCCTTCTTCTGTTGGCAAACGATCAGAAGTTTTCTTAGTAAAAACACAAAGGAAAAGAAGCTCACAAATCATGTGAATCCAATGGTATCATTTAAATAAATGGCTAAATTTAAAATGTCAAAAATTCAAATAAGAATTATCTTAGTTCACCGAAAGATTAAGTTTTATCCTCTTTTTACGTTAATTTTTTTAATAATTTTTCTTTATTGCTGAGAATTTCATGTACATATGCAATAAATGTGACATATATACACATTTCCCCATCTCCATCTCCTCCTGTATCCTACTCAACATGTCTCTCTCCGAACTTTGTTTTCTTTTTTTTTTAAAGTATACTTTTGAACCAAAGTAAACAATTTGTCATTTCTCAATTTTAAAAATGCAAAATTGGCCACAACCTACACGATATGAGTCCCCCCTCAACCCCAAAAAAAGAGCAAAATGTGTCTGTTCTTAACCTCTGGGACATCTGAATTTTGGTCCTATGTCTCACAGATTCTTTTTAAAAATTGAGCAAGTCTGTATCTCAGTTTTAAAGTAAAATCACGGTGCTATCCAGAAAGATAATAAACGTGGGCAAATATGTATCCATGGTAAAAGACCTTATGCTCTATTCACAACAAACACCCACCCCCATTACCACCACTCACACAGAAAGCCCTGATATTTGAGACGCTGGGGATTTGAGGAAGCTGGGTATTTCAAACATCAGAAGATTGCAGGTTCAAGGCCAGTCTAAGCTAGACAAGGCCTGAGCTACAAAGGGAGATTCCACCCTACAGAAACAAACCAAAACTGACAGAAAAAGCTGAAGGTGGTGGTGCAGGGTTATAATCCCAACATGTGCGTGATTGAGCCTGGAGGATCAGTGGTTAGAACCCACCCTGGGTTACTTATGAGTCCCTCGCAATGTCTCCTCTTTTTTTCTCTTTCCCTTCGCCACTCGCCTCTCTCCAACATCCATACAGTCCGTATCAAACTAGCACAGCATGTGGAGGAAAACGAAGAGGGGTCCTCAGTTTGTTTCTAACGGATCCTGGGCACCCCCAGAAGCATGGAGGCCCCTACAGCTCCTCGCCCAGGGCTCCCTGTTCCGCAGACCCCACCCCCGCTCTCGGCTTCTATCCCCAGGCTCCGTGAGTGTGTCCTCCAAGGGTTCCCCATCCTCTAAGGCCGCGGCCCGTTCATCCCTTGGCCATTCGTGAGGTTCTGCCTCCATTTTCCTGTCAGAAGTCACGGGAACGGCTTCCTGTCGGAAGTCACCTGCCGATCCGGAGGATTTTCCTCACGAAGCACCGCCTCCTCAAGTGACCCCCGAAACCCTCAGCCGAGCCGAACACGCTTACTGGTCATCGGACAGGTGAGCGCCCTCACGTCAGCCCCCTCCAGCACTCGGCGCCTCGACCCGACCTTGAACGCTGCTCTGCCAGCGCCGCGGCCTCCGAGGACCTTGGTGATTTGAGCGGGAGAAAAGGCGGGCCCCCACAGGGCGCTCGCTGATTGGCTGAACGGCCCGCACATGCGCACGTGGAGTGTAGGCTAACTCTGCTTGAAGGGCAAACTGCTTTATCCCGATGGCTTGTCCACACACTGGGAATGGACTAGTGACTTCAGGACAAATGTTTTCCAGTTTCTAGGTTTCTACTCCTTTACACACTTGAAAACTAAAGGAAAACGTGTAAAATACGAAGCAGAGCACGACACTCTGTCAGTTTCTAGGTTTATACTCCTTTACATGCTTGGAAATTAAAGGAAAACGTGTAAAACACGAAGCATGACACTGCTACTTTATTTCACCTGTAGAGGCCCTTGAATGAATTTTTGTTTTTGATTTCTGTATGTATATATTTTATGTGTATGTTTTTTTTTTCTGCGTGTACATATGCACACCACATTTCTGGTCCTCCTGTCTCTACCTACTGAGACTGATTACAAGAGTGTTCTCTCTCTCTCTCTCTCTCTCTCTCTCTCTCTCTCTCTCTCTCTCTCT
>CABHPQ010002670.1:1882-13439 GCA_902168405.1 Peromyscus aztecus
TGCAGATGCCCACTGGCCTTGACCCAGTGCCTTAAATAAACCAGGGCATGCTGTGCTTATCTTGGGCTATCCTTCCTGGTGATAAAAAGGCTATTCAAGCCCTACCATCACCTTTGTAAAGGCAGGGTACGGGAGGAGGGAAGGGACAGAGCAAGACATGTCTCTTGATCTTTTCATGGTTATCAAGAGTAAAGGAAAGGTCACGCCTCTCTGTCTTTGTCAAGAGGGGGTTGAGAGTCAGAGAAGCTGAGAATCATTCACAAGGTGTCAGCAGCTCCACCTCTTCATTCTACATCAGAAAAACCTGCTGGTGATGGCCCCGCCCTCCTGGAAGCCTCTGCATTCTTATGGCATCAAGGATGAAGGCTAGCAGCTGGATGAAGAAGCACATGTGCCATGCTCTTGTGCCTTCATGGTGGTCTCCTGAGCTGGCACTGTGCTGAGGCCAGGTCTGCCTTTCCAGCAGGAAACCACTGACTGGCAATGATGTTCAGAAAGGGCGGGGCTTTTGGTTATGGTTGAAAGACAGGAGGCATCTAGTCACCTCTCTCTCTGCTTTTTGGGTTATAATCCATCATGGCAGGAAAGGTGAGGTGGCTGGTCACATGACATCCAGTCAGGAAGCCGAGATGAACGCTGGTGCTCAACTGCCTCCTTCTTTTTTCCTCAGTGCAAGATCTCTGTGTATGGAATGGTGCTGCCCACAGTGAGAACAGGATTCTCATCTTATCCTAATCTGGAAACTCCCTCACAGACATTCCCAGAATCATGTCTCCTCAGTAATTCAGATCTTGTTAAGTTGAAAGCCAGTGTTAGCCATCACACTTCTCTTCCCTGAGGCTCCTGCCTGAGCATCAATGGTGGCAGCTGATTTCCCCTCTTCTGCTTTATTTAGAACCCCTTTCTCTTTCCTTAGTTTCTCCCATGACCTCTTCTCATCCAGGAGGGTTAATTCCACTCACTCTAACACATAGTACTCACTGAGCCCTACCTCTGCCATTTCCCTGAGTACTGAGGTACCCTAGCCCAATCCCAGGCGGGATCAACAAGCATCCCTGGAATACAAGGAGATGGGGCTTGTTTGGTTCTCTTCCACTGAAAATTACCAGGTAATAATTTTGTTGCAAAGATTTAATTTAAGTAGTGTGAGACCAAAATGAGCCATCTTAAAAATAAGACCAAAATGCTTCCACCCTAAAATTAAGGCCTAAGATTTCTCCTTCTAGGAATAGGCCATTAGTTACTGAAACCAGTCATTTCAGATTCCAGAAACCAGGAAGTGTAAAAGTACAGAGTCACAAGGTAGTCACGAGGTAATGACTGCCGGACTATGGAATGTCCTCTCTGTGGTATCCAGGGTAACTGACCACAGAAATGTTCCCACCTGAGGGCAGCCAATGAGAAATGGTGGCGGGCAACCACTCCCTTAGAAATAAGATTGAGCCATGATTTCTAGAAAGTCCCTAGAAGTGAGCCAATCAGAATTGTACCCGTACTAGCACCCCTAAATGATGTAACCTTGTGGCTTTTGCCTTTAAAAACTGACCTTCAGATAGATGGGCACTTCCTCCAGCCTCCACTGCATTGGATGTATTGGACGAAGTCCCTACCTAGGCTTTTATTGCTTTTGGATATCCAGAATTAAACCTTGCTTTTGCATTCCAGCATGCTCGTCTTTGGTGGTCTCTCTGGGGGTCAAGATCTGGGCACAACAGTAGAAACAAAGACCTTGAAATAAGTTGCAAATTTGAACCAAGTGTGCAGAATTCAGAATAGGAAGAATGTACTTTCTGTTCTTTCACATCTTACTGAAAAGTGAGAGGAAGGCCAAAACCAAGTCAGAAGTGAGAGGAAGGCCAAAACCAAGTCAGGCGTATCACGAAGCTTGTGTTAGTTACTTCTCCGTGGTTGCGATAAAATACCACGACCAAGGCAACTTATTGGTGAAAGAGCGTATTTCAGCTTATGGAGTTAGGGTTGGGGCCCATGATGATGGGGACAGCATGGCAGTAGGTGGCAGGAGTGGTGGCTCTAGCTAGGAGCTGATAGCTGAGAACTCATGTCTCAATCATGAAGCAAGAAGCAGAGAGATTGAACTTGAAATGGCACAAATCTTTCAAGCCCCAAAGCCCACCTCTAGTGACATCTTTTTCCAATAGGGACATACCTCCTGACCTCCCCAAACAGTGCCACGAACCTGAGAGCAAATGTTCAAATGTGAGAGCCATTCAAACCCCAACAGAGAAGAATCCCTTACCCCCCTCTAGTGGCTGATTTTTTCCCCTAATATAAAATTTCAGATATGGTTTATTGGAAGGCCATTGCACTCAAGGTCGACAGTATATTAATTACTTCTCCAGTTGCTGTGATAACTATGATTAGAAGCAATTTAATGGGGGGGGCATTTCAACTTTAAGTTTGAGCATACAGTCTGTCATGTTGATGAAGCCGTGACTGTAGAAGAGGATGGCTGGTCACATTGTGCCTGTAGTCATAAAGAAGACAGTAGTCATGCTTAACTGGCCATCTCCTTTTATGTAATCTGGCCTCCAGCCCTTAGGGTAGGGCTTCCCATCTCAGTCAGACTAATGAAGATACTTTCTCACAGACATACTGCTGGCTTTGTCTCCTAGGAGATTTTGTGTCCTGTCATGTTGACAATCAATATTAATCATTACAACAGATTACCTGGGGTGTATTGTACTGGCTACATGGGTGGTTTCAGGGAGGGGTAAAGGGAAAATCCCCAGTTGTATTTTCTTGTCCTTTTGAGATCCAGCTGATGGAGAGGTTACTTCTTGAGTGTGGAATGAAAGCTGAGTGTGTAGCAGTCTGGCTTCAAACTCACTATGATGCCTCTAGCTGGAGTCTTTCTCTCCAGCTCCTGTCAAGCCCCCACAGTCCCACAGCCCACTTATAAAATAAATACACAGACACTTATATTATTTAAACTGTTTGGGCTATGACTCAGGCTACTAGCTAGCTGTTCTTATATCTTAAGTTAACCCATTTCTATAAATCTATACCTTGCCATATTGCTTGTGGCTTACCAGTATCTTACATGTTGGTACTCATGGTGGTGGCTGGCAGCGTCTCCTGACTCAGCCTTCCTGTTCCCAGAATTCTCTTGTCTGCTTGTCCTGCCTATACTTCCTGCCTGGCTACTGGCCAATCAGCATTTTATTTATACAGAGTGATATCCACAGCACTTCCTATTTTCTTTTTTTTTTCCAAAAAGGAAGGTTTTAACTTTCACATAGTAAAATTACATATAGCAAAACTATTATTAAGCAAGAATTATAGTCATAATATCCAGCAAAAACCTGTTAAAATGAATTATAAAGAGATTCAGATTCAGACAGAAGAAATTAACAGTGAAATTGTTTCAGGATTGGACTATAAGGTTACAGAAAGAAAGCCTGTTTTCACACAGTCACCCTTAATTTATCTGGTAACTGTACAGCAGCTACCTGGTCAAGTGAATGCACAAAATATTTGGACTCCCATTGAAATGTTAGATTTACAAAGGTTTAAGGAGGCAATAGTATCTTATGGCATGCATTCCCCATTTGTAAAGCAAATGTTAAACTCCTGGTCAACTTATAATAAGATTATACCACAGGACTGGTGAGAGCTGGTAAATGCTGTCCAGGGCACAGCTGCAGTGGCATATGTGGTTCAAAGAGGAAGCTAAAAACATAGAAAATCAATGGAGGACTAGAGGTATACAAATCTCCCAGGATCAGCTTGTTGGAAAAGGCCAATGGGCTGCAATACAAACACAATGTTTTATGATATCCAAACCCTAATTCTATGTCAAATGGCAGCCTTGAATGCATGGGACAGAGTTGAGGAAGCAGGAAAGAAAACTGAGTCATTTACAAAGGTTATACAGGGCCCAAAAGAAACCTTCATGGATTTCTTACAAAGACTGACTTCACCAGTAAAGAGAATGGTTGCAAAATCAGAAACTAGCAAGATAATAATTGAATCTTTGGCTTTTGAGAACGTGAATACAGCATGCAAGAGAATAATCAGGCTGTTAAAGGCAAGATCTGCACCCTTGGAAGATTGGATTAGAGACACATTTAATGTTGAGGCTCATGACCATGATGATATGTGGGTAGGAGAAGCAATTTCAAGAGGTTTGAGGAATGTCAGATGTTTTACATGTGAAAAGCAAGGACATTTGAAAGGGGACTGTAAACAGAGCATTCCAAGAAACAATGTTTCTTCAAGGAACAATGGCAACGGTATGTCCCTTCCTTCTGGAGTATGCAGAAGGTGTGGTAAGGGAAAACATTGGACCAACAAATGTAGATCAACCAGGGACAGACAAGGTGATACTTTGCCTCAGTCTTCAGGAAACTCCCAGAGGGGCCTCAGGCATGCCCCCACAGCAAATCCAGTTCAGACCTTTCCTGCAGTCATAGAGGAAACCCCTACTCAGAGCAATTAAATAACCAAATGCCTATTGGAATTCACCAGGCTGCTGAGGTTGATGAAACAGCCGAGACAGAGAGAACAAAAAATTCAGGAGAAACCATAAAGGGAATTTTTTTTTGGCAAACTATAAATGAACAAAGACCAAAATTAACAATAAAAATGAATGGTGTTTTGTTGCCTGGTCTGGTAAACACAGGTGCTGATGTGACCATAGTTGCACCAGAATTTTGGCATCCAACTTGGCCTTTTCAGGAAGTAAATGTTCAGCTGTTAGGAATTGGAACATTATCTCAAGTGAAACAGAGTGCAAGATGTCTGGAATGTGTAGGTCCAGAAGGACAGAGAGGAAAATTAAAACCATATGTGGCTAACATAGCTATGAACCTGTGGGGTCGAGACCTGTTGCAACAATGGAATACTCAGATTAATATCCCTCCAATGTCAGAAACACATCATAAACCAGCACATGTTTCTGAGAGAAATATTAGAAGACATTATTCTGAGTGCTCACCAGCCATCCATATTATACAACAACAGGGCACAACAACTGATGAGCTTCCAAAGACACCAACAGCTCTATCTTTAAAATGGTTAACAGACAAGCCTGTATGGGTTCAACAATGGCCTTTAACAACAGAGAAACTCCAGGCTTTAGAAGAGCTGGTAGAAGAGCAGTTAAATGCTCAGCATATTGAAGAATCAACCAGCCCTTGGAATTCTCCTGTATTTGTTATTAAAAAGAAATCTGGTAACAGATCTTAGAGCAATTAACAAAGCAATTCAGCCAGTTGGCTTTCTACAATCTAAAATTTCTTTGCCTACTCTGTTACCTAAAGGATGGCCTCTTATAGTTATTGATTTAAAAGACTGTTTCTTTTCAATACCCTTACAAGAAAAAGACAGAGAAAGATTTGCCTTCATGGCGCATAATTCTCAACCGGTTAAGAGATATCAATGGAGGGTCCTCCCACAGGGAATGTTGAATAACACAACCCTGTGCCAATATTTTGTACAACAGCCATTGGAAGTGAAACATAAAAAATTTCCTAAATCCATAATTTATCATTATATGGATGATATTTTACTAGCTAACTCTAATACAGATACTTTAGAAAGAATTTTGAAGAAGTAAAGAAAATTTTGCCTTGCTGGGGATTACAAATTGCTCCTGAAAAGATACAAAGAGGAGATTCTATTAATTATTTAGGATATAAAATAGATCTATAAGAAATTTGGCCCCAAAAGGTGCAAATTAGGAGAGATCAATTACAGACTCTTAATGATTTTCAAAGATTATTTGGAGACATTTCTCATCAATGAACTATTGTTGGGGTAAAAAATGATGAACTGAATAATTTGATCAAAACCTTAGAAGGTGACAAGGACTTAAATAGTCCAAGAGAATTATCACCTGAAGCTGAGAAAGAATTGACCTTGGTAGAAAAGAAAGTACATGAAGGACACGTGGATTGTATCAATCCAAAGCTGGATTGCATTTTGATTATTTTACCCTCTAGGCATTCTCCTACAGGAATTTTAATGCTGAGGGAAGATATTATATTGGAATTGATATTTTTACTAAATAAACCGAATAAAAAATTAAAAACATATATGGAAAAAAAATCTCTGACTTGATTTTGAAAGAAAAATTGAGAGCTAATAGCAAGCCATAGCAGAAGGTGGATGGTGGTGGCACACACCTTTAATACGATCACATGGCAGGCAGAGTCTGTGTATTCAAGGACATAGCCAGTTTGGAGACACATGCCTTTAATCTCAGTACCAACCATAAAGACCTGGAGGTCGTTATAGACATGAGGAGGTCATGTGGTTGGGTTTACAACCAATGAGAAGGCAGAACAGAAAGTCAATAAAAAGACAGATACACAGGAAGTAGGTCTCTTTCTGAGGTGAAGGACGGCAGTGGCAGCAGGTGATAAGAAGGTGGTTTTATTCTCAGCTCTTAGCTACTGCTCTGACCTCTTGGGCTTTTAACTCTGCATTTGGCTCTGTGTTTCTTATTTAATAAGACTGTTACATCTATAGATACCTGCCTATCCTCAGAGCCCTCCTCCCCAGGCCATTCAAGAGGAAGAACACTGGGAAGTCCTTGGACACAGCACATTCATTCAAAGGTCCTTTACCACATTCTTGTTCCTAGGTGAAACATTCTGCCTACACAGAGCTGGTACTCACATGCAGGAACCTGAAAGGCTATGCTCTGTCTCTGTCTCTCTCTGTCTCTGTCTCTCTCTGTGTTGGTGTTGTATGCCCACATGGTGTATGTGCCCATGCACACACATGTAGATGCAAGAGGAGGACAATCGGTATCTTCCCCTATTGGTCTCCATCTTATTTTTGGAGATGGAGTCTTTCACTGAACTTGAAGCATAACACTTCAGCCAAGCTGGCTGGCCAGCAGGCTCTCAGGAGCCACCTGTCTTCAGCCTCTAATCCTGGTGTTCTAGGTACATTAGGCCATGCCTGGCTTTTACCCAAATGCTGGGATCTGGAACTCAAGTCCTCTTGCTTGGCAGCAAGTGTTCTTACACATTAAGCCACCTCCCTAGGCCTCGTCTTTCTTTTCATGGGTTTGTGAGATCTGTAAGAACAGGGAGAGTATATTAGTTGCTTTCTTTATTGGGTAGCAACATGCCTGACAAAGGCAACCTCGGGGAGGAAGGGTTTGCTTTGACTCACAGTTTGAGAATACAGTCCATCAAGGTGGGGATATCAGGGGAGTGTGAGGCAGCAGGTCACATTGTGTCTGTAGTCAGAAAGCAGGGAGTAATGAATGCTAGTGCTCAGCTCTCTTGCTCCTTTTTATTTACTTCAAGACCCTAAGCCACAGCACGATGCTTTTCAGAGTTAAGGTGAACAGTCCTACCTAGATTAACTTCATCTAGAAAGTCCCTCACAGATATGTTCAGAGACCTGTCTCCTGGTGATTCTGGATCCTGTCATGTTGGCAGTCAATATAAACTGTCACTGAGGGTAGCTATCTGTTCACTTCTGGCTCCCTGGGCCCTAGCAATGCACCTGGCCTAAAAGGTGAACTGTTTGCTGTTTAGAAGACCTGCCAGGGCTCCTCTCTGTCTACCAGAAACTGGAGGCCATACTGGGCTGCTGAATCCTGAGCCTGTTGCAAGAAGTGCATCCCTCTTAGTCCTTCCTCCAGATTGTTCTCATTTAATATTTGTACTAGACACATGGTTCCTGCTGAAGGGCTTTAATAGCCCTCTTGACATTTTCCATTTTTTGGATGATTGTTCCTATTAAATTACTGTAATGAAACAAATAAACATTACTTTTTCCCTTGTCTTAAAACTCTGTTCTAAATAGACTGTGTATCAAGCCTGCCACAGCTGTAGATATTCGCTGGATGACTGATCTGGTTCCAGGAAAGAAATGGCTTCCTGTTGGCTATTAGTGCCAGCAGGGAGATCCAGCCTGTTGGTTCAATTTAGAGCCTGGGAGGTAAGACCCTGAACTGCCAGCAGCAGCGATACCATTAGTGTACAACACTTACCATTTGTCATTTTCCACTTTCTGTTTGTCATCCAGTAAGTTTCATTAGGGTTGTTTACAGGAGCATGGGTGAAGAGTTATATATAGGAGCATGGCTACTTTGCCAGTGAAGAAAATGTTTCTCCATTCTCCAGCAAACATTAACTACCTACAAAGATCCTGATAATTTGACTTACTTTTCAATTACCAGAGAAATTGTACCTAAAGCTCTTCTACATGCTGAAGTAGAAAAATGAGGCATCTTCTTGCACAGTAGGATGACCGTAGTTAACAACAGTGCATATTTCAAAGTAGCCATATGAGAAGACTTGATTGCTCTTACTACAAGGAGCCGACTAATGTTGGAGCTAAGGGAGGGCTTCATTATCCCATTTGATCATTGCTTGTAAACAGATTCAAAGAAAAATCACACTGCACTCCATAAATATGTATAGTTTTGAGTCAGTTAAGATAAAATAAGACAAATATCAATTCATATTTACAGCACTTGAAACAATACCATAATTTAGAATTACTATAAATCAGCTTATATATATATATATATACATATACATATATATGTGTGTGTGTGTGTGTGTGTGTGTGTGTGTGTGTGTGTGTGTGTAACACATCTTAAGACCCTTAGTAAAAATAAAAAGTATTGCCGGGTGGTGGCGGTGGCAGCGGCGGCGGCGCACGCCTTTAATCCCAGCACTTGGGAGGCAGAGGCAGGCGGATCTCTGTGAGTTCGAAGCCAGCCTGGGCTACCAAGTGAGTTCCAGGAAAGGCGCAAAGCTACACAGAGAAACCCTGTCTCGAAAAAAACAAAAAAAAAATGTATACAATATAAAGAAGTAAATGAACAGTTATCTGTAACTCAAGCCCCAAAGAGTTAAGTACTATTAGCAATTTGAAAAAAACACAGTTTTTTCAAATGCTTTTTTTCCTCTTTCAGTAAATAAAAAGATGGAATCATGCTAGGTATCTTGTTTGCTAATTTGCCGTTTGTCACTTGCTAATATATGATGAGCATCCTTTAGCGCCAAGAAGCCCCTGTAGCCTCATTTCAAATGATTGGCTAGCAGCCCATCATATACACATGTCACAATTTATTTATCACAATTGCTATTATTAGGTGTGGGAGTTGTCCTCTGCATTTTATGATTAGATACAGGACTTTGATAAATATCTCTGTCAGAGAATATGCTTCTGTGCCCATTCATTATTTTGTTAGGATAAATTAGCATAGGGCAGATTCCAGGTCATGGTGATAGCAGTGTGGAGATATTTGATTCGAGCTTCCAAATTGCTTTCAGAAAATCGACGCCAGGTTTCACTCACAGGGGCAGGTGAGGAAAGCTCACTTCTGTGCAGCCTTAGCTTGCACCACTCAAATCTTAGCCCATCAGCATGAGTAAGCTGGTGTCTGAAGAATCAACCATGTTGTTGGTATTTTACAATTTACTATCTCATCACTGTACATTGTTTTATGATGAACAGAAAGGCATTGCATGCCAGTGGCTGAAATACTTCCTCATTCTTAGGACTTGGCTCAACAGAGCAGAATGCTTTAAATATATTTAAAAACGGTCACGTTTCCTCTTCCTAAGAGAAAGTGCATTTTTCTCTCAGTCTTCACTGTGGGAAGTTGGGGGAGCTCCCCACGTGGATCCTTGAAGGTTCCCATCGTGTGTCCTGTTCTGAGACACGTGATTCCTTCTATCCATGTTTGTCTCCAGTTTGGGGAGGAGGTTTTTCCTGTACCCTTAGTTCTCTGACAGATCTGTTGACTTTCAGTTTTTGTAGCTCTCATCAGCAACAGCAGCTTCCAAGTTCATGACTGTGAGGGCCCTGGGAGAAGCGCGTAGTCATCTTGCCATCTTAGCTACCTGTTGCTGTGGTGTATTACCCAACAAAAGCAACTTGAGAAGGAGGGGGCTGGTTTGGTTCGGGGTTCGAGGGGAGGTAGTCCATCACGGCAGGTAAATCAGGAGAGCAGTGGAAGGCAGCATTGGGTCTGCAGTCAGGAAGTGGAGGGAGCTGAATCCTGGGCCTCAGCTGGTTTCCTCCCACTTTCCTTTGTATTCAGCTTGGGACCTCAGTCTAGGGGATGGTGTAACCCATGTTCAGGGTGGGGCCCCCCTGCTAGTTAATCTCCGGAGACACCATCACAGACATGCCCAGAAGTGTGTCTCCCAGGAGACTCCAAATCCAGTTAAGTTACGATGAAGATGCCATCAATGGACAAAACACACTTTTTTTAAAAAAATGTATTCATCTTTTTTAGGATTTAAGCAAATTTCTAAATTTTCTATTTAATCATTCCTTCTTCATTCATTTTGTAGGTTTTATATAGCTAGTTTTCTTTTAAGTTTTCATTTGCATCGTTCATGATATATCAGTTATCTTTCAGTTTTTCTTTTCTCCCCTTTTTTGGTTAATATCTTTAAGGAAATAGATTACCCATGTACAAGGAACTTGAATATATATATATATATATATATTATATATATATATATATATATATTACACTTGGTTTTGTGTGTATGTGCATATGACAAAGGACAACATGTAGGCATCAGTTCTTTGTTTTTGTCGTGTGGTCCCACAGGCATCTTGTGGGTCCCTTTGTATGTTTTCTTCAGATCAGAGGATACTGTGAAACTCTAAGATACTGTCTAACCCACAGCATTGAACAGGTAAATAAAGGAGTGAAGGAATCTTAGATTTAGAGCATCTATCCATCTTTTTATGTATTTAACTATGTTTAAATTTATTTGATCATTTCTTCAGCATTTAAAGTTTCCTGGGCTGGTGTGGTGGCTCACTAGTTAAAAGTGCCTGCCACTGTTCAAGCTGGACTTTAGACCCACATAATAAAAGGAGGGAAGTGACCCCTGACAGCTGTCCTCTGACCCCACATGGCACAAGATAAATAAACAAAAATGTAATTAAATTTTTAAAAAAATGATAGTTAAAAGGGACTTGTCTTTTTGGCTAAAATATAAGATATATGAAATTTATATATAAATATATACTTTTTGTTTTGTTCTTTTGAGACAGGGTTTCTCTGTGTAGCTTTTGGTGCCTGTCCTGGAACTCCCTCTGTAGACCAGGCTGGCCCCAAACTCACAGAGATGCGCCTGTTTCTGCCTCCCAAGTGCTGGGATTACAGGCGTGTGCCACCACCACCCGGCTATAAATATATACTTATATATGAAATTTATATTTTAGTATATATTTATATTAAAATAAATATTTGATATGGTTATCATGTTTCAAATAAAGTTTACATAATGCCATTATAGATTTAGTTCTACTCACTATGTATGTCTCAGTTTACATGACTCATAATAATTGATGCAATTTGAAATAGTGTCAATTATTTTTGCTATTTAAGAAAGTTACATAAATATTTATACACATGCAGTCTTTGAAATATCATGGGGAATTTCCTTGCAACAGAATCATAGTGGGGTGACATTTTACTGGTCAAAGGGCTGAATAATAAATTGTTCTATTTTAACAAGTAGTTTTATAGAAGGGTAGTACAGAAGTGGGCAGCCACCTGTCTCCTGCAGCTTTGCTACCTGGGGTCCCACCC
>CABHPQ010002671.1:0-10082 GCA_902168405.1 Peromyscus aztecus
TATTCATTACAAAACTTTGATTGTGATAAATTGAAATGACTACCTTTGAAAATAATCTATAATTATGAATCCATGAATCTCTTAAGACTTTTTGAGGTGCTAAGGCTCAAACCCTGGGCCTTGGGAGTGCTGGGTAAGCACTACTATGTACAGCTGTAGTGCTGAATTGTGTTTTTAATATTTTGTGTTACTAGCTCAGTGCTATAATCAGAGAAAGCTGGTGCACATTTCAGGACCCTTAAGAAATGACTGACTGGCCTGAATCAACAATAAAAACCTTGAGAGCTTTTTCTGTGCAACTGAAATTGGACTTGCGGTGTTAGAATGTAAAGGGAAAATGATAACTGTGTTTCTACACACCACGTACATGGACAGCTCGGGTTCAAGGCTCGTGAGTGTGAGGCCGGATTGTTTGTTGTCTCTTGGTAAACTAGAGATCAAGTGTAAACAGAGCCCAGACAGAAAGACAGGAAAGTGGTGGAGACACGAGAAGGAAAAGGAGCCCTCACCTGCAATCCAGCCCGAGTCTCTTGCCAGCAGCGAAGCAAGAATTAATTGCATGTAGCACAAGGTACAGGGTGAGTTTGTCCCTTCTCAGCTGTGAACCTGCAGGTGAGGATGCTACCGAAGCCCTTGTGTGGCCTTAGTGGCTTCTGCTTGAAGACATACCTGATTTACCTCATTTATCATTAGAGGAACAAGAGGAAAAAGGGTTTTCCTTTTGAGATGGAACCTGAGAGCCACCAAAGTGGTACAAACACATGGCTAATGCTAAGAGAGTTAATTACTTGTCCCTTCCCCCTCCCCATCTGTGTCTTTCATTGGGCACATCTTGTTTTCTGCAGTTCTTTTGGAGAACCCCATAGCCTTGCTTTTAGGTGTAACTTTCTCTCCCTGAGTACTCTTAAAGCTTGGATCTACATTAAAATAGTTTTATTAAATCCCACTCCTGCTTGATAAACTGTCGTCCTGAAATTCTTTTCTGTGTTAAAGTCATGAGTCCAGGTCACTGAAAGATCAGGGAAACGCCTCATGCTGCAGGAGGTGGCTGCCTGGAGCTGTGCCCCCTCTCAGCTGACAGAACTATGGCCTAGTTTACTTGGTTTTCCAAATATGGAAACATTCCTCCTAGATTGGCCAGAGGACTGCTTCTGCATTGACATCCTTCTTAAACAACCAGACAGAAAATTCCGATGCTCAACTTGTGAGGGCAGGGAGCACCCCGTGTCACCTGCCTCTGACCCAGCTGGGTTGCCTCCCCGGTCCAACGAGAATTTCTTCCCTGTTTCCTGAGGAAGATGTTAAGCCTGTGCCACTTAATATTTCATCGCTGAGTGTGATTTCTCCTCACGTGTTGATTTGCTCACCCACAGGCGCCTCTGCCCTTGGGTGCTGAGGCATTGCTGCCGTGGAGCAAGTGGTGGTGAGGTGTGTGGCTGGAGGAACTCGATTAGCCTGAGCAGTAGCCACCTCAGGCCTGCATGCCTGATGTGTGATGGTTTCTGGACAGCTGAGTCCTTTTCACTCTGACTGAAAAGTTGGCATCACATAGTAGCTGAATGTTGTTGGGCAAGTTGTTTAAGCCCTCAGTGGCTAAGGTTTCTTTATTAGTCAAAACTCTGATTGGGTGATTTTCTGTTCACACACACACACACACACACACACACACACACACACACACACTTTTTTTTGAGACAGTTTCACTCCGTGTTTCCTTTGCTGGCCTGGAGCTCAATGTGTACACCAGGCTGACCCCAAACTCTTAGAGATCCACCTGCCTCTGCCTTTCCAGTGTTATTTGTTGTTTTTAAAAGGAGGTAGTCCCTGTATTTTAGTTTACATTGACTCCAAGTTTCTGGACTCAACTGGTGCCCCCACCTTAGCCTCTTAGTTACCTCGGCTATAGAGAGGGCTTCTGGGTGGTAGTATTTAGAACTCACATCATCCATTAAAAAAAAAATAGAACTGCTTATAATCTTTATAAAAAACCAAGTGTGGTGGAGCAGGCCTTTAATCCCAGCTCTTGGGTGGCAGAGACAGGGGAATCACTTTGATTAAGAGGCCAGCATAGTCTATACTATGAGTTCCAGGCCAACCAGAGCAGCATAGTGAATCCGTGTCTCAAGAAACAAACAACTCTGTCCTGAATTCCTTTGGTTGAACAGTAGAGCTAGCAGTAAAGATAAAGGAAGAGTCAGGCAGTGGTGGCACACGCCTTTAATCCCAGCACTCTGAAAGCAGAGGCAGGCGGATCTCTGTGAGTTCGAGACCAGCCTGTGATAGCAGCTTCTTTCCCTTCCCCCTTCTCTCCCTCCTTCCCTTCCCCCTTCTCTCCCTCCCTCCCTTCCACCTTCTCTCCCTTCCTTCCCCTCTCTCTCCCTCCCTTCCTTTCTTTTTTTTGGGGGGGTTATTTATTTTTATGTGCATTGATGTTTTGCCCACATGATGTCTGTGTGAGGGTGCCAGATCCGCTGAAACTAGACTTACAGACAGTTGTGAGCTGCCATGTGGGTGCTGGGAATTGAACTCCAGTCCTTTGGAAGAGCAGATGGTGCTCTTAACTGCTGAACCATCTCTCCAGCCCTTGCTTTTTTCTTTCAAGCTAACAATAGTTTAAGGTTTAGAGCTGAATACAGGCCTCGTTGATTAAATAGGAAACCCGATCTGAAATAGTGTGTTGAAATCGACAGCCGTCCTTCACAGGTAAAGGTTATAATATACTGAACCCCGGGTATGGCTAAGTGCCTTCTGGTTTTACCTCATCAGATTTTATGGTCACTGCCCAAGGCATATCTAGCAGCCATTCTGTAATCTCATCTATCAAAAGAGGGAAAAAAAAAAACGTTGAAAGATTTGAGGGTAAAGCCCAATGTGCTTGGGAATGGAGTGCGCTGACAAGTTCATGTACTTATTTGAGATCTGACAGATAGTACCTCTGTCACGGTGACAGGTGAACCCTGCTTTGGGTTGTTAGATTGGGGTCAAAGGCAGCAGAGGTATTAGGTCACTATGATACAGTCAACTTTACTAACTGTGTGGCCTAAGGCGAGTTGCCTGGTTTTCCTCCGGGTAATATACAGATAGTAGGTAATAAACTGAACTGATTTAATCCTTGCAACATTTTAGTTTTCCTTCTTTGACTTTTGGGAAAACTTAGTATGGGTTTGCTAGTAGAAGAAGTTTCAAAGCCTGTTTATACTCATTACATAATAACCATGTGTGTGTCTGTGAAGGAGAGGTCACCTGCCATGACTAAGGCCCTGCTAACACGGTCTTCTTCCTGGAGGAGACTCTGCACACAGCTTAGAGTTCCAGTGATGGGAAAATGAATTAAAAAGGCAACTTCATTTCTGGTGAAGTGTAGAATGCTCTACCATAGTTAACACCACTGACTGGTTTCAGGGCCTGAGAGAAGACAGCATTGACGTTCCCACTGAGCTTCCTAATCGGAAACACTCCAGATCCCAAAATATCTTGAGTGCTGACAAGATGCCACAGGTGGAAAATTCTATACCATGAAACTTTGTTTCATGCACAAAATTACTAAAAACTGTGTCAAACTGCTTTTTGCACACATGTAATGGGTTTGGTGTTTAGAGTTGGGTTCCAGCCCAGATCTCAAAACCCTGAAACACTTCTGGTCCCAGGCATGAACAAGGGCCACTCATCCTGGAGTAACTACAAGACCAAAGGAGAGTTAGGGGGTTCTGCTGAGCGGGGAGGCTGTAGCCGAGAGGCCAGCGCCATCAGGCTGCGTGCTGGTGGGAGCCGTGATGCTGCAGACAGGGCAGGGCCTCCTCGGTGAGGGCATGTGAAGGAGGTGAGAAGTTCATCCTAAGGGCAGAGCATTGGCACCACCAGCATGTTACTCCTCTGACTGTGACACCAAGGACTGAACACTTGGGCTGGAGGTTTTCCACCCGGACCAGTGAGTGGCAGGAGGAAAGTCCCAGTTTAGAGCTGGTCTAGGTGTGGGGGTCAAGGTGAGGTGAGGTCTCAGTTCCTTGCTGTAGGAGGTGAGTGCTGGCCACTGCGAAGTTCAGCTAGAGGAACAGGCTTGGCAGGAAGGAGTCTGGGGACGTGTTCAGTTGGCTTATTGTATGGTTGTGTGTTTCAGGAAGAGAGACCAGGGCTAATGCTACTGCATGGAGACAGAAAGTGATGCTGTGTGCCTTCGGAGGGATCTGGGAACGAGGCAGCATTGGCTCAGGGCAGACCCTGAGAGCCCAGACTTGAGTGTTGTAGTCACTGTCTTAGTGCTATGGTAAAATACCAGCAGAGGCAACTTATGGGAGAAAGGGTTTGTGTGGTCCCAGTTCCAGAGGGATCCAGTCATCCTGGTGAGGAAGACATGGCAGCAGGCAGGAAAAGGCCTATGGTGGAGGGGGCAGGAGCCTGGCTGCTCACATTATGTCCACACTTGGGAAACAACGAGTAGGAAGTGGGCTGGGCTCTCAGCTTCCAGGGCTTATCCCTGTGACTTACTTTCTTCTTCAGCAAGGCTCTTTTAAAGGCGCCACAGCCTTCTCAAATGCTGTCATAAGTTTGGGACCAAGTATTCAAACACATGACCCTATGGGGGACATTTTGCATTCAAGCTACAGTAGAAGGAAGTTTAAGAAGTGTGGGAAAGGGGCAGTACTTCAAGAGAATGGAGGAAAGAGCAGATGAATATGAGTGAGTTTGCATAGTCACAGAGGCCGAGGAAGAGCAGCCAAGGCCGTACTTCAGAGTTCAGGTGACATTTCATTAGTAAGACAGGAACTTTGGTGAGTGTAAGTGGCTGAGCAGGAGGGAGCAGGGTCCTTGGTGATGGTGGGGGAGCTGTGTGGAGCAGGGTTCTTCTTTTTGAAATGTTTGATTTACTTTTATTTTATGTGCATTGGTGTTCTGTCTAAACATGTGTCTGGGTGAGGGTGTCGGGTCCCCTGGAATTGGAGTTACAGACAGGTGTGAACTGCCATGTGGGTGCTGGGAATTGAACCCAGGTCCCTTGGAAGATCAGCCAGTGCTCTTAACTACTGAGCCATCTCTCCAGTCCCATGGGAGCAGGTTCGTGGTGATGGTGGGGAGAGCTGTGCAGGTGGATGAAGGGAAGTGGGAGCAGGGGCTTGGTGAGGAGGACGTTAGGTGTACTGATAGGTCACTCTGCCCCGCGCCCTTGAGTCAGGTCTCATTGACCCTTGAACTAGGCTGACAACCAGCATGCCCTAGTGATCTGTCCTTGCTCCTCCTAGTCCTGGGAGTCTAGGCACGTGGGCCCACACCTGCCTTTTGACAAGGGTCCTGGGGAATTCCAAATCAGGGCTCTCCCCCTGAGCAATCTACTAAGTCATTTCTCCACCCCCAAAGGCAACTTTTAGTGAGGAAAAGTTTATTCTGGCTTATGGTTCTAGTCCATGGCCACTTGGCCCGACTGCTTTGGACCTGTTTGACAGTCCGTTGTAGGAGTGTGAAGTGGAGGAGCCTCATCTTCTCCTGGAATCTATGACAGTCTTTAAGAACCTTCGTCAGGGTTTGTGGGGTGTGCTGCATAATATCTGATGTAAGGATTGGGAAGTAGAGAGTGGAGAGAGCCAAACAGCTTTTATGTAAACTCTGGGCTCCTTTAAAGTTGACAGTTGTCTTCATTGATGTGTCTGAAAGGCTTGTATGGCTGTGCAGATGAGCCTGTTGGTGACCGGTGGTCACACTTGAAGAAACCGGATGTACCCTGTAACCACAGTTAACAAGGTTTTGTTTGCTGTAACACCATTGAGTGCCTTTTTGGCAGTGTCTGTCTGAGTGACAGGTCTGATTTATCTGGATCCTTGTAAAACAAAAAAGGATTTTAAAAAGTGCTTTTGTGTTTAGAAAACAGAAGTAAATTTGTAAAAGAATTTTGACTTTTTGTGACTTTGAAATTTAAGTTCAAACCTTAAGACTGAGAGTCGTTTTGAGTGGAAACATCTGAGTTCAGTGCCTGAGGTGGGGAGCGTGGAGAGGGAGCACACCCCATGGGAGCCAGGGCAGGCATCGGTGAGCACGTGACCTTCGGAAGGCGTGGGAGAGCCAACAGCAATGAAGGACGCTGGCTGACTCTTTCAGCTTGTGGCCATAGTTTAATAAGTCACATAAACTCTGAGTTTATAGTAGGAAGAAAAGTTAGAATAACATGGAGTCCATGGGTGCTAAAGATGACCTTCACTTGGAAGACTACTTGCCTAGCATTCACAGTCCCCAGCATGTCATAAAAATAGGCGGGGCTGGCGCACGTCAGTAACTGAAGCATTCCAGAAGCTTGAGGGTCAGCATGCTTTACATACCTGGATTGGGGTATTATTTTGTATAAAGCCATGGTGTTATAATATCTGCAGTAATTATTTTAGGGAATCAAAAATGTTTTCAAGAAATTTCCTTTAAGCTGCTGTGGTGGTTTGAATAAGAATGGCCCCCATAAGTTTATATGTTTGAAAGCTTAGTTACCAGAGAGTGGAACTGTTTGAAAGGATTAGAAGGGTTAGGATGTGTGACCTTGCTGGAGGAAGTGTGCCCCTTCAGGTGAGCTTTGAGGTTTCAAAATCCCATGCCAGGCCCTGTCTCTTCCTGCCACCTGTGGATCGGAATGTAAAGCTCTCAGCTGCAGGGCCATGGCCGCCTGTGTGTCACTGTGCTTTCACTGTGGTGACAATGGCCTCACCCTCTGAAAATGTAAGCGAGCCCCCAGTTAGTGCTGTCTTTTCTAAGTGCTGCCCTGTGCTGGGGTCTCTTCACAGCAGTGGGCCGGTGACTAAGACAGTTGCCAAGAGTCCAGGAAGGACAGTCATTCTCAGATGGTCCGAATTAGTGTCTACACCGTCTGTCCATCACCAAAAAGGGCTGCTGTTGACCTTTAACTAAAACAAGATTTCAAAGTAATGTTAGTGCTAATGGTCTAGGGGACACACAGGGGCACGGACAGCCTGACAGTGACTTATGCCAGGGGACTTTACCTCTGGCGGGCAAAGGCCTGGGTTAGTATTCTCCTGAATAAAGAGTTTGAAGAAGGTTTTGTTTCCCCCCAGAATGTACAGTGTGGCCCCGTGGGTAGAGTGCTTGCCTAGGCCGTGGGAAGCACTGCACAAGAGTGGTGGCCGTGGCGACAGCATGCTCTCTTGAAGTGTCAGTCGCTGTGGTTACCTGCAGGGGAGAAGAACAGAGTTGCAGAATTGTGCCCACCCGCTTTCCCACAGGGCCCTGCCCCCTTGGAGGATTCATAGTTAGTTACAAGGGTAAGTCACAGAGGTTTATAAGCCTCTCATACCCCAGGATTTACAGGCATTTAACAGTTACTGGGGGAGGGACTGCTGAGGGTACTTAGCCTTCTCAACAGTTAACAGTTGCCGGGAGGGAGCTCTTTTCCTCATTGGGTAGCTGCCTGTGCTGCTGTGAGGACCCCCATCTAAACTCGTAGGTCACCAAGCTGCAGATGGGTGGAACCCTTTCTTTGCTTCCCTCGTGGGCTGGAGTAATGAAGAGCCTGAAGAGCCTTTTGTACCATGTGCTGCTCCAGCCTTTTCTCAAATTCCTGGTGCAGGCACGGAGGATGAGAACAGCTGGAATCATAAAGCCCGGGTGGAGTCAGCTCAAGGGGTGCCTTTGGCCTCAGCTGAGTTGATGAATCTTGGGACTGTGAAGACAGCCTTAGGAGAGGTTGGTCACAGGATGCATGTGGTGCCCCTTAGAGCCCCCCACACTGGCATGCAAAGGGCAGCTCAGCAGGGGCCAGCGGGACTTGTTTAGGTTGAATTTCTGTTACCATTTCAAATGGCTTCTTATCTTTAACATGCTGAAGGATATCTACATTTTTAATTCTATCATCAGATATAGATAGTTGGGGTGAATTTTCTTTGTTATGTGTGAGGAAAGGTAGGGTGTTAGTGTTTGTGTTTAAAGAAAAACAACAGGAAAAGACAAAAATAGTAATTCTACACAGTGACTATGTATGCTTTTGTTAGATTTATGATAGAACAGAGTCTCTCAAGAAACACGTATGTTTCAAAAAGACAATTTAAAAATTCCCAGTGATATAATAAAAGTAAATTTGTTATTTAGGCAAAACCCAAAGGTGTATCATTAGATCACCTTGTTACTTTTAGAACAAAAATGACATTTGGTTTCTCATGGTGTGTGATTTCTTACCTAAAATTTTAACTTACTAGGTTTATTTTCCTTATTTGTCTCGTGTACCCAGTTCTGCGATAAACAGTCTGATGTTCTTTGTTCATGGCATCTTGTTCCATTTAATTGCTTCCGGAAGATGTAAGGCCTCCCTTCCCTCAGGAAGGGGCCCTGCTGTAAGACTATCCGTGTTACCCGGGCATCAGGCTCCTGTGGAAGACATTGACCTCATGGCTTCTCCTTAGCAAGCTGCTGGCAGATTCATGTCCTTCCTGACCTTGCCCAGCTGATGGTTTCTCTGTAGAAAATGGACCATGGCTAGCGGCTGTGCTGTGCGGTTGCTGGGCCGTGCACTGTGAGCGCGTCTCCAGCACTGCTCGGTTGATAAAGCACCGAAGCTCATCAGTCCTGACATCTGCGCGTGACAGAAGAGCCAGTCTGCAGACCTTGACCCAGCTGGCCATTTTTTTCTTAATTAGTCAGGATTAGGTTGTTGTTGGCTGATTGCCAAGGTTGAGGATTCCGAGATCGATTGCCTTTGCCTCATGCTTGCAAAGATGGTCTACACATCACAGCCAGTTTTGGAAGGGTGAAAAAGAAGGAGGAAGAACAGGTGGTCTGTGTCAGAAGCGTTCCTCAGATTTGCCAATAAGCTGCTGGGTAATCTTGTAGGCCACAGGTTCTCCCCGCCTCCCTTGAGACAAGGCTTCTCTGTGTAGCCCTGGCTGTCCTGGAACTTTCTCTGTAGACCAGGCTGGTCTCGAACTCACAGAGATCCGCCTGCCTCTGCCTCCTGAGTGCTGGGATTAAAGGTGTGTGCCACCACCGACCGGCTTAGGCTACAGTTTTTCCAGTTTCCTTCAGTGTAGAAGTAGGTGTGGGAAGAGAGTCACTTGTGGTTCAGCTCAAGGAAGGCAAGGAATAAAAGATTGTAATGGCTGTTGACTGAAACAGAGTCTAGATCTTGCAGTAATGAGTTCTCGAGGGGAGTGTGTCAGTTATTCTGCAGGCCACCAAGCTGCCAGAGCATGCTGCTTCCTGGTATTAGGGCACCAGAGAGAGGGGCGTAGAGAGTTTTCTCTGAGCAGACAGGCCTGTCTCCTGGGACTAGGAGACAGAACAAAAGGGGCTGTGAAAGTGAGCGCTGTGCTTTTCCATCAGAAGAGGGCATTCTTGGTGTACGCTTCTGTCACTGTAACACAAGAGCTGAGATAATCAGCACAAAGATGAAAGGTTTACCTGAGCTCCGTTCGAGAGGCTTCAGTCCAGAGTCAGTCAGTCCCGTCGTCGCCTTTGCTGTGGTGAGAACACGTGATGGTCAGAGCACCTGCTTACCTCTGGGCATCCAGGCACAGAGAGAGGAGGAGGGCGGTCCTCTTAAAGACCTGCCCCGCACTTCCATCCCTTCAAGGTTTGACCTCTGTCCAGTAGTGCCAAGCTGAGACAGCTGGAGGGGATTTGGGGGGCTTTTACCATCCAAACTGTAGCCCTGGGACCCTGGAGTAAAGAAGGCTGTGCACTTTAAGGAGAGGGGCCTTGGTCTGGGTAGGGTTGGTGGTGTAGTTGCAGGGAGAGAGGGAGGGCCTGAGGAAGGAAGAGAGGGCTATGTCTGGGGAAATGAATGTTGTCAAAGGGGAAAGTTAGCGTGACATCGTGACTTCTTTAGGGTTGCTGAAAATCTGGTGTTCTCAGCTTGAAGCTCAAGGTCACTAGAAAGCCAGTGTTGTCTGGTTTTGTCCTGGTTGGTGTTTCCAGTCTTTGCTGTCCTGTGCTGCTCATCTTGATTTCTCCTCATCTGCTGTGGCATCCATAGCTTCTTT
This sequence comes from Peromyscus aztecus, assembly GCA_902168405.1. NCBI lineage: Eukaryota > Metazoa > Chordata > Mammalia > Rodentia > Cricetidae > Peromyscus > Peromyscus aztecus. The sequence goes on from CABHPQ010002671.1 coordinate 9,960, forward strand.
CCAATCATGGCTTCTGCCTCCTTGAACTCTTCACTCAGAGGCCTTCACCCCCAGACTTCTCTCAGTCTTACCCGATGCTGTTTCTCCTGTGTAGATACTCACTCTTCTGTCGTGTTCCTTAGA